>SNQJ01S0026715.1:16631-44914 GCA_010110895.2 Picea sitchensis | reverse complement strand
ATGTTTATAACTCTGGATTTCACAGTAAAGACTCACTGCCACTAAGATTAATGATTCAAAGTTAGAAAAAGAGAGAAATTATTAATAATCTACACTAACTGATTCACCCCCCCCCTCTCAGTTAGTTCATACCTGTAACAAATCTTTCAGAACCAGATACCTGTTGGAGGATCTGTTCCATGGGTGGGACAGGGTAGTTGTCTTTATCAGACGCTTGATTAAGATTTCAGAAATCGACACATAGTCAGATTTCACCGCTCTTCTTCTGGGCAGGGACAAGATTAGAGACCCATTGTGTGTGCCTAACTGGGAAGATTATCTTAGCGTTCAAGAATTTATTTTATTCCTTTTTTATATTTGGTTCGAGTTTTGGGTGCATTTTCCTTAACTTTTGTTGAAAAGGTAAGGTTTGGGGTTTCATAGGAATAACGTGTTGTATGATGTTAGGATCAAAGGTTTTAAGGTCATCGTACGTCCAAGCCAAAATATATTTGAATTCCTTAAACAATTTAATAAACGTAGCTTTCTCTTGTTCAGAACACCCCACCCCTAAATTAATGCACTGTGGATTGTCTTTAGTTCCCATGTTTACTTATTCATACGTTAAAGAGGAACTATTCGTTTTACAATTCACTGATTTTTTGAACTTGTCCTGAAGATCATAAAATTTTTCTAATCTAACTACAGATTTAGGGATAGAATTTACCATGTCCGATGAAGACTCAGGAGATCTCGGATCTGGTATTACCGTGAAGTCACGAAGATTTTCGTCATGATTACATTCGTTGATCACTGCGCCCTGGAAATTTTCTTCGATATGCAGGAAACTTATAATCGGTTGATCGTCGTCAAAGACTCTCCAATTCGTGATGTTGTTGGGGACGGATAGCCTGAACAACAGTTCGATGAAGAATGCATTCAGGGACAAGCCTTCTGCAGGAAAGAGTTTCGAAGCTACATTAGCTAACAAGTCGGCTTCTGAATTATTCAATCTAGGAATAGAATTTATGTTAAATGCAGAAAACTTATTCATCAAATTCCATACCTCAGATTGGTAGCTTTTAAGGTGTGGAGATAAACAATGGATAGAATCTTTTACCTGTCTAACCACAATTTCTAAATCGCCAAAGACAGTCAAATTTTGAGCATTCATATCTAATGCTTTCCTGAGGCCTTGCAATAGCACCTCATATTTTGTTGTGTTGTTTGTATATTCAAACTCTAACCTGCATGCAATCAGGGTTTTGTTACCTGCTGGATCAATAATCACGCAGCCCGCACCAGCTCCTTCCTTGGATTTTGACCCGTCAAAGTAAAGAGACCATATTTGATTTTTTTCGGGTGCATGTGACCATTGGGTGGAAGCTGCTAGCTGCATATATGTCACAATTTCAGACTATTGTTCCAGGTTAGTGATAGTAGAAGTTTCAACCATGAAATTGCCGAAAAAGGTATCCATCCCTTGTATTTCGGGTGAATCGGCAGAAGGCGTAAATGGCTCATTGGGATCATTTAAATCTGTCACTGTAAACTTTAGGTAACGTTCACGATTTACCTTGGTTCTGTTGGGCTTTCCATTCTCGGGCAGCCATAAGTGAGACCAATCTGTCACGAAATAGCCATGTAGCTGTTCTGACCAGTCTCTGCTTAAAAACAAACCATAAACTTCTAGAATATATACCACAATAATATCAATCACTTGATGAAATTTAGGGTTAGACGACAATCTTATAAGCACATTCCTTAATTCTCCTATAACTTTAACACTAGTTCGATCAAGTTGAATGATCTTTAAGGTGGATGGTTGAACTTCAGCATTAATCTTCTAACACATAGACCATGGCATTACGTTGGATGATGCTCCTGAATCTACCATACAATTGTGCACGTTCCTATTGAAGATTTCAAAAGTTAACAAAAATGGAGGGACATTTCTGCAAGTACTAATGGGGGAAGCTTGTTGCTTTTTACCCGCAGCCTCTAAAACTAATTTATCTACATTTGTTACATTATTTATAGGAAGGTCTATTTTCTCATGAGGATCAAAAGTATTCTTAGCGGAGGCCTTCTGAGGAACTTTTGGGTTGTTCTGAAAACCTTTGTTACTACTTGGATTGCTATTTTTGTTGTTCTCTGCAATATTCTGTAGCATTTTTTGTAGCAGAAACGAGAATTTTAATAATTCATAAACATAAATGTTAGCCCTTAACGTTTTTATAGCTTCAACCAAATCATAATCTAAGCTTGGGTTTACATGAATCTGTTTAGTCTCGGCTATTTTAGACTGTTTTGGGGGCAAAGTTGTAGTGTTTTCATAAGAAGACTTGTTTGATGTCTTACGTCTAGTACTGTAAGGATGTATTGTCTCTTAATTAGCTTGAAAAATGCTATCCAAGAAGTGTCCAAAAATGTTCGGAGATGATTCATATTCTTCTATTGTCTCTTGTTCAGCTACTTCCTCAGGGATCTCAGGAGGTATCATGTTATCATGTGCTTCTAGAATCGTTTGAATAGGGAATTGCAAACTTTCTAGATTTAGGCCTTCAGTATTTGAATTAGGTCGGTTTGTGGGAAAAGGCTTCCTAAACGAGGGTTTGTAAGGCCCTTTTCTTGAAGCATATTCTTCAGACATCCTTTTCAAATATACAACTTGATTGGACAGTTTTTGAACGACTTTTTGCAAGTTTTCTATATCTGAGCTTTCCGGTTGTGCTTTGTTTTGGGCAGGTCTAGGGAGGATTTCGATTTTGTTTTTGGAAGATGAACTAGTCTTTGTTTCATTGCTAGTAGTGTCTTTAAAGCTGAGGATGTCTTTCTCGATCTGACTAGCCTCTTCGAAGGCTTCTAACAATGTGGCTTTCTTATATCTCTTTACCCAAATGGCTATACTTTGATGTAAGGCTTTCGTATAGTAAGCTATGATAAGACTCTTAGCAGGCATCGAATCCGTAGGGATTCGGTTCTTTAGTGTTAAGAATCTTTGGTTAAAGTCTTTGATTTTCTCTTTAGGGTTCATTCTTAAACTAGAAAGCTCCATGACTAGAACTTCTGGGGACTTGTCGTCTCCAAAATTCTCAAGGAAACAGGATTCAAACTTCTCCCATGACACAATGGTATGGGGTTGTTGGGAAAAGTACCAAGTAGAGGCATTTCCCTCGAAGGTGTAGGGAAACAATCTACAGACTAGGTCTTCGTGCTCAACATTACGGAGTCTAATGGCTAACATAAACTTCTTGATGTGATCTTCGACGATCTGTTTAGAGTCTGGCTCAAATTTAGGGAGCCATTTCTCTGGGTGTTTGGGTAAGGGATGCTGCGGCCCAGGTATGACCACTGCATCTTGGTCGAGCTAGGGTCTGGCGGGATTGTTTTGGTTGGCCATTTGTGTGGGCAGTGTCGAAGGCTGGGATGAGGAACTTCTTTCATCAAAGGATTCTTCTCTAGAAGAAGAAGGGTATGAAGGAGGTGGTGAGGGTGGTATACCAGATTCTCCTGTTGCAGGAGTGAGGATTGGATCTGTAGGGTTTAAACTAAGGTTAGTGCCTCCAAGTTGTTCTCTGATATCAGAGAAATATAATGGTTGGTCCAAAGGTTGTTTTGGTTGTATTAAACAGGCGAAGGCACTATGTGTTCTTATGAGAGATTGGCGGACAATCTCTTGTACGTCACCACCTGTAGGATTTGGAGTTATTGGTTCAACTGTGATCCGTAGATCATCATTTGATGTGGTTGTTGTTTGAGGGACAATGTTATCATTTGAATGACTTCTTGTCACTATAGGTGAGCGGGTAGGTGGTGGAGGAGTCTTACGACCACCTCCTGCCATTAATAATTTTCAGGCCCTCCTTCTAGCGCGATTTGTTGACGGGCGAAATTGACCACTCGTCAACTGGAGGAGTGAATCCGGTCTGGGGTTGTCTATCTAACCCAAGACGTTTGGATTAATCCACTCTGATGGGTTTAGCGGCTCCCTTAGCTGATCTAAGTCCTAAGAAAGTGAAAAACAAAACTAAATAAACTAACTTAATGAAAAACAATTGTTGAAAACTATATACAAATATAAAATATATTCATAGTTTGCTAACTAATATTTATAAAATAGTAGTTCTACTTATTAAATGTACAATGTATTGATATGATTAAATTTCTAATATATGTGCAGTATTCACAAAATGCAAATTTTGATCGAAATCTGCGAAATCATATATGAATTGATTTATGACAGAGAAACTATCATTCAGTGTTTTTTTGATTTTTTATAACTTTTATAAACAAGAAATGAAAGTGCAGTTGTCTAGTTGAGAAACAAAAATAACAATCGATACAATGTATTTAAACTACAATAAATTCTTATATTAATTAAACTAATAAAATGAAACTAGCAAACTGACTTGAAGTCTTCTCTCCTATTCGTCCTGTGCATAGCATTTGCTTTTTGATGAGGCCAACCCGCACCAGATCTTTACCAATGCTTCTCGTAAACGCGAAGCAATAACAGTTGAATGCTAATGATAGAACATGTAAGAGATGTAGCAACAACAATTTTATAATTTAACAAATGATCACATTAAGATAAATCTCGCTGTAAAGATTTGTATATAACTGCTCATTTAATAAAGAAGATCAACCTTCTGATCATTAAATTGGAACAAGATAATTTTTGTACATAATATGAGAGACATAAAACATAGGCATCATATAAATCCGATCACATCAATCTGTAATAAACATGATATCTAAAGTAGTCATAATTTGATTACAAATCAAAATGAGCAAAACTTGAACAAAAATATGATATATCAAAGCTAAAGCTGTACCAACATCAACTTCCATTCAAGTCTGTCAATCATAAATCCATAGTTTCTGCTCCCAGGCAGAGATGGTCCTTAGTTTACAAAACAATACATTTATAAAGGCCACAGGATCAAAACATTTCCTGTGGAAATCATCAAATTTGTTCCAAAAATTGTGGGGAATACAATCTCCCAAATTCCCATTGTTATCAAAACTAATAGCCTATTCTAAAAGCATGTAAAGAAATAGCATGTTCAGAGATGCCACTAGATATTCAATCTCCTTTAGAAATCGTATGTACCTGTAAACGAACAAAAATACACGATTTTAGATTGCAATTTAGTTGTAAAATCAAAGAATTCAAATTTTAGTAACTAGCTACAGAATCTCACGATTCTGTAGTTAGTTATTATTATAACCAGAATCGTGTTTTATCAAATCAATCAAAACAAAATAGATGCAATTTGAGAAAACAAATCTTGTATTCTAATTCAAAACAAAAACAAAATCATCTTAAAATTATTTTTAAAATACCATACCTCAGATTCAGGGATTCATTTTAATCAAGCAATTTTCAAATTCACAATGGCAGTGGTCGCTTCCACGTTCTTAAAAACAACAGAGCCTGTGGTTTTTTGTATTCTATCATTATCTTGATCTACATTTTGCAATATGTCGTTTTATTTTGTTATTACATTCACCCGGTCCTCCAAGGACTTGATTCGAGACTGAAGCAAAGGCACGTCTCTGTAATACCGATCGAGCCACGACTGCCATTCGTTGCACTATGGCCGAACAGACTGTGTATTAATAGGTGGGTTGCTTTTCATTTTACTTGTAGGTTATCTGTTGAGTTTGATTCTAGGGAAGTCGGGGTCATCTTTAAGACATGGTGGAAGGTTCATCACAAAATCATAGGGTTTAACCGAGCAAAGTCCATATGAATATGGATACTATTCAGTTAAAAACCGTTCAATTTTGGAATTGGAATCCTCACTTAACAGAAAAGGGTTTTGGTCTGCGTTTTCCTTACGTTTATTTTGGGCACATCGTGAAACCCAGCGCGTAGCCCTTTTACCCTTGTAATTGATATCACTATTACCTTTACACTTTTTTTTTGTAGACTTTTTAACAGGCTTCCCACCATATTTTGGATATGAATCAGGTAGAGTGTCGGGTTGGGTAGTGTCCGGGTAGGTCGAGGGTTCAACAAAGGGAAAGAGTGAAGGAGGGGGAATGACATGGCTCGACGAGGGTTTCTGTAATGACAGATTTGTCGACTTGTCCTATTTCAGTACTAGCAAAACCATTCCTTAATAGGAAGGCATCCCAACAATCGTCATTTAACTTCAACTGATGAACCATAATAATTTTAATCAAAAAGTGGTGGAACAGGTTGGAGTCGGATTTCTTCCTTTTAAAACATTTTTCCATTTTGTATAAACTCCGAAGGAGAAAATAGGGCATGTTTAAAGGAAAATCGATAAAATTGATGAGCAACCGTAAGTGATATAAGAAAACCAAACCATATCTACCCTCACATGTAACAAACTGCTTGACAATAGTTAACAGATCGTTCCATCTAGGTTTCAGAGCTGTAGCGAGCATACCTTTGTCGCAGCTGGTAATCTTCCTTGAGGTAAACAACAGTGACCAGGGAACCTCCTCGACCTTAGAGTTTTTAAACCATTTTTGTCCCACGGCTGGCAGACCAGTGGCTGAGCTAATGAAATCTTCGTTTAAATCAAGCTGGATGTATCCAACTTTATCTCTGCAACCATAAAACGTTAGCGTGAATTATTGAGCAACTGCCAGGTTAAAATCCTCGAACTTTTCAACAAAGACCCGCCAACCATTTCTCTCTAAATATTCTCAGGCATTATCAAACAATAACAAAGTCTGGACACCGTTGGGTTCTATTCTCACTATGGGAGCCATAGATAATAGCACATAATCGAGAGGGTATTCGGAGATAGGGTTTGACAGAGTAGAAACATAGTCATTTGCCCCGAGCTTCCCAATACAATGCACAAGCAACTTGAAATTCTATGAAGGAGCGTTAATGCTACGCGTGCAAGGATAGTAGTGTAAATCAAAGCCATGCAAGAACATAATATCAAGCTATACTTGGAACGACACCTTGGTGTAATGGTACATACAAATCATAACAGTTAAAAAAACATTGTATGCATATCCAAAAAATTCGATCAAAATGTCAAATGAACCATTGCATATCCACGATTTGACCAAAAAAAAAAAATCAATATGTCAAATAAACCATTGCATCAAAGATTTTATAAATCAAAACCATATTAACAATATTCAAATGCATAAATGGGTGGTGTTTTGATACATATGTAACCAATGGTGTGTTTGAGGTCAAGGATTTATAACCATATAAACAATTAGGTTCATGATAATCCAAATGATCATTAACCCTTTGATGTAATCGACATGAATTCCAACTATGGGTTTTCACGCTTGCAGTCATGAAAATGAAAACGAGAAGCAGGCACACAAAAATCGAAGGATAATGGTGTCATTCAATGAGAAAAATTGCGACGAGTAATGAGAAACTAAAAATCCTGTGTAGGCAGCTTGTAAAAATAGAGATTAACATGGCTTCCAACAAACAGTAGATCCAAAGAATATTGAAGCCATTATAGGATGGCCAACGACCATAAATGTGTCAGAAGTCATATATTTTATGGGATTGGTTGGTTACTATAGAAGGTTCATAGTAGGGTTCTCTAATACTGCTCATCCCATCACTTCCTTGCAAAAGAAGGGAACTAAATTTGAATGGACACCTAAGTGTGAATATAATTTTAATATGTTGAAGGAATTACTTACTAGTGCACCTGTGTTAAAGATTGTTTACCCAAATGAAAGTTTTGTGGTGTGTACAAATGCATGTAAGGAAGGACTTGGGGGATTCCTCATGAAAAATGGAAATGTCATTGGTTATGAGTCCAGAAAGCTTAAGTAGCATGAAAGGAACTATGCCACACATGACTTGGAGCTTGTTTCCATTATCCACGCCTTGAGGATGTGGTGACATTATCTCATGGGGAAGAGATTTGAATTAAGGACAGACCACATTGGCCTGGAGTATCTTTTTGAACAACCAACCTTGAATGCTAGGAAAACAAGATGGCTGAAATTTTTAAGTGAATATGACAAGTATATCCAGCATATCAAAGGTAAGGAGAATAAATTTTTCGATGCACTTAGTAGAAGAGTGCATTTCATGCATGATACTACTGACAGTATGCATCAATCAAACTTGAAGAGAAGAATTTTAGATGGTCTTGTTATAGATCGACATTACCTACATGTATAGGAAATCTTACAGTGAGGAGATGTACAACATAAAATAAAGGAGTATGAGATAAAGGAAGATGGATTACTCATGCATAAGAATAGAATCTATGTTCCTAGTTCTGGATAACTGAGGAATCTGGTATTGAAGGAAATGCATGATGTTCCTTATGTTGGATATCTTGGTTACCAGAAAAGAATTACAATAGTAAGAAGCCAATTATTTTGGCTAGGAATGAAAAATGATGTTGATAATTACATCGCTCAATGTATGGAATGTCAGAAGGCGAAGGATGAGCATAGGAACCCAATGAGTTTTCTATAGCCATTATCAATCCCAGAGAAGAAATGAGAGGTGATAACCATTGATTTCATAACTAAATTACCCAGGACAACAAGGAAACATGATTCAATCATGGTGGTGGTTGAAAAATTAACAAAGGATGTTCATTCTGTTCCTGTAAATACAACACATACATTGGCTAATATTGCAGAATTTTACATGAGAGCGATTGCTAGGTTGCATGGGATACCTAGGACAATTGTCTCAGACAAAGATACAAAATTTACCTCCAATTTCTGGAGGATATTGTTTAAAGTATTTGGTACAAATCTAAACTTTATCACAACATACCATCCCGAATTAGATGGAAAAACAAAGAGGGTCAACTGAATAATTGAGGACATGCTGAGAATGTATGTGATGGATAAGCCATCTAAGTGGGAATATTACTTGCACTTGGTCGAGTTTTCATATAATAATGGGTATTAAGCTTCATTGAGAATGAGCCCATTTGAATCCTTGTATGGTAGGAAATGCAATACTCCAGTGAGATGGGACAACCCATCAAATAGAGTGGTACTTGGGATAGAGTTGCTCAAGGATATGGAAGACCAGATGGTTAAGATCAAGCAGAAATTAAAGGCATCTCAGGATAGACAAAAAGTTTATGCAGATAAGAACATGATAGGTAGAGAATTTAAATTAGGGGAGCATGTAATTTTGAAAGTGAATCCCAAGAAAATATCTTTGAAATTGGGTATTTGTACAAAGATGGCAACCAGATTTTGTGGTCCATTTGAAATATTCGATAGTATAGGGCCAGTTGCATACATGCTTCCATTGTCTTCTTCCATGAATGTGCATAATGTATTCCATGTCTCTTTACTAAATAAATATGTACATGATCCTAACCATGTTATTGATTGGCATCTGATTCAGGTAGAGACAGAGGGAGACTTCCAAGTTTAGCCAGTGCAGGTATTGGACAGAAAGGTCAAAATGCTCTAGAATTGAGTTATAGAGATAGTAAAGGTTTAGTGGACCTGCTACGGCCCTGAAGATGCTACCTAGGATCATGAATATGCCATGCGGGCAGAGTACCTACATATTTTTGAATAAAATTTGAGATTTTGATCTCTATTTTGTATATGCACTGAGGACGGTGCCAAAATAAGGGGGAGGGGATGTAACACCCCGGGATCTGAACCTCCATTTTAAATAATGTATTGTTACAATGTTGAGAGGCTGGAGTGCCCAAACAATTATTAAAAGGCTAGTGTGCCAAAGAAATGTAATGCTTTGATCATTATTAATAATAAACACATTGCTGGGTACTAGACGGACACGGACTAGAGTTATAGGGGGTTATGATTCCACAAGAGAGGGGGCTTGAGGGAATACATGTTATTTCCTATTCTATTTACCCTTTTGTTTAAGGGATGGGATTATTTATGTGAGCTTCTTGGGGGAGGCTAGGAGGTTTTTGATTCCCCACGAAATACATAAACCAACCCTGGACTAATGGGGGATTAGATGATAGCTCTTTCGCTCCTTCATCCATTTATGAGTTCATTCACTTTCTCACTCGTTCATTCATTCCATCCTTACCTATCACTCATTGATACATCCTCATATTCGTCTTGTCTTGGGAAAGGTAAAAGAACTGTCCAAGATTAGACACGATTTTTTTCGCTGCAGTGGTCGTTGGTGTAATATATCCATGACTTGAGGCCTGTATGTCTTAGATGCGTTGGCCCGTGTACAACGCTTTTCATAGGTGTGAGTCCTGAGAGTTCCAGCATTGATATTTTGGACTAGTTGTGCTAGAGCCCAAAATAAGGAGAAGGACTTCATGAGGGACTGTGTGGCAGAGAAGGGTGGAGGTCCATTCTCTTGGGGGGTGTAAGATGGGTAGAAGAGAGTTGGGTGCTTTGATTGATTTGAGTGTTGGGAAATCATGTGAGAGCTTGAGTGTTGACTTGTTTGGGAATCCAAGTAACCCTCTGGAACCGTCCTTGTGGATTTATAGCCCTGGCTCAGGGGTGACACTGTTGTTGAGATTTGGAGCAGTAGTGTCTATGGTTGGGTGGAACGTCCTTGGTCTGCAGCCAGTTGGTGTCATATTTTATAAAGATAAGTGCTCTTTGTTATGGTATTAATTATTTGTATATGAATGCATTTCAATGTGTATTTATTTATTGTATGATTGAATCTTTAGAGTATGCATGATTGTTGTTTATTGTTGTGTGTGTCATTAAACCTTTTATTTTATGTTTCCTTATTATTTTAAAAGGTATCGGTAAGAGAAATAATTCCAGGGGTGGGCTTGAAGGTGGCATACCTTGGCCTGTGGGTGGCCAAAGTGTGTTACACTCCCTTAGGGATTCTAGAGAGAGAGTTCCTGATTTTTTTTCTTCAAGAGCTCTCTCAAGGCTTTACTTATCTTTCTCTAAACCATGAATTTTGTGTTCCATATATTTAGAAAACTTGTTGGTTTCAACTTTTCTGTCCTATAGACTCATTAATTCTTTTGTATAGTTGTTCTTCATTTTTTCCACTTCCCTAGAGTGCTCCTATTTAAGGGCATCCAATTCTTCCCTATTCAAATTTCCGTTTATGTAGAATATCTTCTCAAATTACGTGTTCATTTTACCCTTTTGTGCTTATAGAACCTTTCCATTTCCTCCTTGTGGTGATTCCCTACAATCCTCATTAAGTTCTCAAATTCAACAGTGACATCATCCTTTTGTTTGTTCATCCTGCAATTATTTTTCTATCATTTCCTTGTTATATTCCTGATGTTCCCTTGATTCTAACATTTCCTAGTCCTTCTCTAGAAGTAACTGGAATTGTTCCTGGGTTATTGTCCCCTTCCCTTCCTCCTCCATTTGAATTTTTTCTCTTGGAACATTATCTGATACCCTTTCTAACACTTCTTCAAAGAATAAGACTGCTTTGAAAACTGCCTCTGCAAATTTTTGATCTGGATTTATGAGAGGAACGAAATGACAAATATATATATTTATAATATTAACATAGAGACACAGTGAATGATAAAATATATACAGTAAAAATTGACTTCTATTAAATAAAAATATGATGAAACTATAAAATGTGGACTTAAATAAGCTTGTTAGAATAGTGGCAGCTTATATCTGAGAAGAGATGTGATGAATATGCTCATTCACAAGAAGATGAGTACAATGAGGCTTTGAAATATTGTTTACAATAAACATGATTTAATAAACCATATATATCCAATAACCTAACCCTAGGATATGAAGTGCCAAAAGTCATGTGGGTCCCATTGGGGTAAGTTGGTACATCAACTTCCTGGGGTCGTAACGTTTGCATACGATCTTCGTTTTAGGCATATGATAGCCCATTGGAAATTTATATCTAAGAACTACAAATTATGTCATAAAACTCTAACTTCATTTATAGTTTGTCTATGGTGAGCCCTAAAAACAATTTTTAGGGACTCAAAATGGCCCTGGATGTTTAGGATCCAAAAACTAGGAACAAACTGCCAAATTGAGAAACTGTCAAGATGAGCCAGTTAGATTAGGTGGATGGCCACCGATATCCACCTGCATCAATCCTCCCCCATTAGGAATAAATGGTATCCATTGCATTGAGTTCCCCCATAAGATGAGGAAATTACTGTTGAATTTGGCCCAGGGTGAGCCACTTGCCTTGCTGCAGTAGTTGCTCTACTTTGACAACCTGATAAAGTTGGATCCTATGATAGTGAGTGCCCTTGACCCGTGTCTCCATGATATCATCATTGGATGCCTATTCTATGTAGTCATGGTTTATCTCTGTTGGTGTCAACTATTATTCTATCTCTGAGGTGTCCAATAATGGTGGAAAATATGGTTGAAGGAGGTCCACATTAAATATTGGATGCAAGCCAAGAAAGGGGGGAATGTTGAGCTCAAAACAATTATCATCCACAACCTTGGTGATAGTGTAAGGTACATAACAGAGTGGATGAAGCTTCCAATGGGGCCCCGTAAGGCATTACTTTTTCAAGTGCAACCAAAACTTATCTCCCACCTGAAACTTGTGTGGCACCCTGTGTTGATCATGGCATTGCTTGTACTTGACATTGGACTTCTCTAAAATATCATGAAGCTATTGGTGGATCTGTTGGATCCAATCAATGAACTTGGTAGCTTCGTCGGCTTCAATTTGGGCATGGGATGAGTCTACCAGAGTGGCTACAAGGGGTAGTGCAACATCCACAAGACCCAATGGTTGAAATCCCAACCCCACCTGAAAGGGACTATGATCGGTTGAGCTATGCAACGCTCTTTTGTAGCTATGCTAACCATATGGAATACTATAATACCATGTGCAGGGAAGCTTGGAATTGTACATGCGTAGGATATGCACAATCATCCAGTTGATGACCTCAGTTTGACCATCCATCTAGTGGTGGAAGGAAGTGGATTTGGTGAGCTTGGTGTCTAGCAATGACTAGAGGCTCAACTAGAATGTGCCAAGGTACTGGTTGTCCCAATATGAGATGATGGTTTGTGGTATCCCAAAATTTACCCATACTTGTTCGAATAAGAGCTTCATAGTGTCCTCCGCTGTGATTCTCTTCTTGCAGGAGACCATACTCGCCATTTTAGAGAAGTGATCAACCACCAAAAAAACATAGTCTTTTACCTGCTTGGTTGATGAAAGGCCCAACATGTAGTCCCTCAAGATGGATTCCTAGGTCCTTTTAGGAGTAGGTAGAGGTGTGTACATGCCTTGTTTCTTAATGCCTGGTTTGGCAATGGCTCAGTGCTAGTGGGAAAAACCGCCCTTAAGAATACACTAGGGTTCAGAATGTAGGCAGATCATAACCATCTAAAATTCAACTACTTCTCTAACTACCTCAAACATACCCAAGACTTATACAAGAAAATAAAATATGAGAAGGATTGGGTAACTGTACCTCTACTCCACATCCGTTGATGATCCTCTGGCGCTTGATACCTTCACTAACTGCACGCCTCCTCCCAAGGCTAACCTGCATTCAAAGACATACAAACAAAAAGATACAAGCATGCAATTCATATACAAATGAGGGTTATATGTTAGAATATTAAAACATAAACCATTACAAACATTCAATACACCATGATTTGGGACAGGAAGCGTACTTATTTTATTGATAATTCAATGATTATACCTTTTACAACCAAAGTCAGCTACTACTCCATGAACCTAGCCCGAGCTACTCTTCACCAAGCTCCAAGTGCACCTATATCTAACTTATCCTCTCAACCTTCAGATATCTTCTTGGGAAGTGAATGGGTTTCTGTTGGAGGAAGAAGGGCTAATTCAGAAATGCAGGGGAAATTCTTACAAAAGACTTGCAATTACTTGGGGCAAGGAGGGGATATCAAATGGGCAGAGTTTCACTATTTATGTCTAGATGTAAAATGAGACCTGAACACATCATTTTATATGGGAAAATGATGTTTATTTGGTTGGGTGATGGGATATAGGAGGTGGATTTGTTGGGAAACTACCCAATAACCTGTAATCTCAACGAATTCCTTGCAACTTTTTATTTTTTTCAACTTTTGCAAGTATACACTGGTTGTAGTGGTGCAACATGTGTACGTACGAGGGCTATAGTGGTGCAACATGCATACGTATGTGGGAAGTAGTGGTGCAACATGTGTATGTACGTGGGCAGTATTGGTGTAGGGTGCATACATCTTCAAAAAATGGGTTTTTTAGAAGAGCAATGTAATGATGTCTTGGAAACAAATGCAAGTAAGAGGGCCAAAGGCCAGGTATGCATGTGTAGAGAAATTTAGGGCTATAACACTTAGGGAGTGCAAGAACTAATATACTTGCGGACATATTTTCGAAGTTTCGGCCAATAGAAATGTTGTTGCAATGCTGCCACTATCGTTTCAATGCCGAAGTGTCCTGCCACCCGACTATAGTGGGATTCCCAAATCATCTTCGTGTGCTCACTTGATGGCACACAGAGATGGTCGAGATGGGAAAAAAAATCCATCCTAAAGATGGAAATCAATGACAACTATGTTTCATCCTAGCATTTGGTAGGTGGCAAAGAAGTTAGGATCTCTCTCATAGAGTTGGGGCCACTCGAAGGTCTCGTGGCCGCAGGAGTTTAGCACCATGGTGAGTGTTGTAACTGGAGGGTGAATGAGGCAATCAACTGTGTGATTGGTGATTCCTTTGTTATACTTGATGTTGAGATGGAACTACTGTGAGTATGTGGAACACTTCTGATGGTGTTCATTCTACAATTTTCCCTGTGTCTACATGAACTACAATGACTTATGATCAGTGTGGATGACCTTCCCGATAATGTAATTCCTCCATTAGCGCAAGGCTTGCACAATGGAGTACATTTCTTTTTCATAAGTAGGATACTTATAGGCAACATCTGATAATGTCTCAATATTATATGCCACGGGGTGTTCTTGCTGAGTGAGAATTGCACCCACAGTATAGTCTAAAGCATCTATCTTGATCTCAAAGGGTTGTTGTAGGTTGGGTAATGAGAGCACTGGGGTTGAGCACAAGCATTTATTCAAATCATCGAACACTTATTGTTGCGACAACCCCCACATGAAATTTTCCTTTCCACCACCCATGTTTTCTTGGTTGAGGTCCCATGCAATATGGGAGAATCCCAACATGAACCTACGATAGAAATTGGCAAGGCCTAAAAAGTTTTGAAGCTCAATTAGTGTGGTTGGGGTTGGCTAGTCAAGAATTACCTGGATCTTGGTGGGATCAAAATGCACCACATGCTCCCCAACAGTGTAGCCTGGGTATTGGACCATGTCCATGCCAAAGGATAATTTTTCCAAATTTGTGTATAACTTGTGTTGTCTAAGAGTGTGTAGAACCTGTTGAATATGTTGGAAGTGTTCTTCCCAAGGCTTGATGTAGATGATAATGTCATCCATATACACCGCCACAAAAGAATTATTGAAAGGCTACAAGATATCGTCCATAATCCTAATGAAATTGGTTGGGGCATTTGTCAAACCAAAAGTCATGACCAACCATTCGAAAAGACCTTCTTTGGACTTGAAGGAAGTTTTCCATACATCTGTCTAATATATTGAGACTTGATGGTAGCCATACTTCAGATCAATCTTAATAAAGTATTTTTCCCCCCTTGAGTCGGTAAAGGAGATTGTCCATTTGGGGAATCAGGTATCAGTTCCTGACTACGATTTTATTTAGGGATTGATAATTGATGTAGAGTTACCAAGTCATGTATTTCTTCTGTACAAGCACAATTGGGCTTCCACATGGTGATGATCTAGGTTAAATGTGCCCCTTTTGGAGCAGTTCTTGGATCTGACACTTCATCTCTTTGTTTTCTAACATAGAGAGATGATAGATTGGCCCATTAGGTAGTGGTGAATCAAGGGTTAGATTGATTGAATGCTTGACCTGATAGTGTAGAGGTACCTTAGTGGGTGAGGAGAAGATTTATTTATATTCTTCTACGACCTTATCCACTTGATTATATTGCATGGAGAGATCGACCCCAAAGGCCATGGATGTGGCTACAACCTTTCACTCACTTTGAGAAAGAATCATGAATAAGACAAACTACCCGGTCTGAGAGATGACCTTCCTGCATTGCTTGGAAGAGATCAAGAAAATGGTAGTAGGTGGGACTACCTCGTGTATCCTATACAATTTTTTGTTCAAAGTAATAATAACACTATGAATCCTATAATAATATACAATATGATGTTTCCATAAATAAGGTTGGTCCAAAATAACTTCAAAAACTTTAAGGGGAGTGACATCACACCATACCTCATCTTTGAAGGGTTTGATGTCGTCGGAAAAGAGACATTGTTGGTTGATGTGAAGATCGCCTGCCTTGTGGAGCAAGTCGATGGTGTATGGTTGTAGGTGTGACATTGTTGGTAGTTCCAACGGCTTGATGACGTCTGTTGAGATGAGGTTATTTTGGCTACCGTTATCAATGATAAAGTGAAATGGAGTACCCTTCACCCACATCTATAAATGAAGGAGTCGCTCACCTTCCTCTGGCTTATTAGGTTCATCGGGATGGATCTTAGTGGTATAAATGGTGGCACTGGGGTTTGCATCAATAATCAATATCCACTTTCCTAGTTCTGACTCTGAGTCAGAACCCGCATCTGATTCAGAGGATTTCACCTCTTCCCCCAATGAATTCTTTGAATGACAATCAACATTGTTATGATAGGATATCTTATGCAAGTCTCACCACTTCCCAGTGCCTTTTTTCATCTTTTCATTGTCCTTCTTTATTTGCGGCTTAAACTGGTTGTCCTAATGTTGTACCTCTTTTTTTTTCACTTTGTTTTGTGGTTTGGGGATGCCCTTGCTCTACTTCTTCTATGAGGGGTTCCCAGACCCAAACTCCCATGTATTTTGTTTAAGCTTCTTCTTGATTTCGATATCATATCAGTAGGCCATGCCCAAGGATGAGATGTCGAGAAACTCCATTTATATCTGGATGTATCTATGTAGATCGCCTCGGTACTTGAGAGACATATGTCACTTAGAATATTTGATACCCAAATTGGCCCACAAGGTATGGAAAACATTGGTGAACTCTAACACTATTTGGTCTCTTTCCTGTAACAGAGTGGTCCATCTTATATACAAGTCATCATAACTTCCAATAGCATACTATTGTTCCTTAATAGAATCCATGAAGGAACCCTAACTGGGTGCAACTACAAACAATGTGTATCCCTCTATTTCTTTTCACTGATGGAAATTCTCCCAACAATATTTGACATGGGGGACGACCTTGAGGATCGCAAATGTAATATTTTCTCTATCGGAAAAGTTGTGGGTAGGAAAATACCCTTTTAGAAGGTTTAACCATTTATCTATGACATATGAATATATTTGACCTTAAAATATAGGAATATAAAAATTGATTTGTACCTTGAAGGGGGCAGTGCCTCGGCTTTGGGTAGATGTGTCGTTGTCGGTAGCCGTTGAAGGATTTTTGCAAAGTTTTCCATTATCTCGGTCCTCTGTCACTCGAGGGATTCCTCGAGTCATATTTTCAAAGGATATCTTGCCCCATCATATTTATTTCCTCCCACCATGAAATTTTTCTTGAGCCTCCAATAACAGTTGTCCTCAAGAGAAACAAGCTCGAGACCCAACTCTCTATACCTTGACCTCGTCGTGGACATGCACTAAAAACAATAAGGAGCAAACTTCTTTGATATCACGGATCCACATTTATGAGAAAAACAAAATGAAACACATATTTATAATATTAACACAGAGACACAGTGAATCATAACATAGATACAATAAAACTTGACTTCTATTAAATAAGAAATATGTTGAAACTATAAAATGCAGACTAAAACAAGCTTTCTAGAATGGTGATAGCTTATCTATAAGAAAATATGTGAAGGCTATGCTCATTCACAATTATATGAGTACAATGAGGCTATGAAAGTATTTTTACAATAAAAATGAATGTTGAAACCCTAGACATCCAAAAATGTAACCCTAGGAGATGAAGCACCAAAACTCATGTGGGCCCTATTGGGGTAAGTTGGTACATCAACTTATCGTGGTCATTAATTTTTCATACGATCCTTGTTTTAGGCTCACGATATTGTGTTGGAAGGGTCTATCTGAGGAATAGACATTATTCTGTCAAGCTTTGACTTCATCTACATTTTGACTATGGAGAGCCCTAAAAACACTGTTAGGGCCTCAAAACGGCCCCAAAATTTCAGGACTTGAAAACTAGGAAAAAAATGCCAAACTGAGAAACTTCCAAGATGAGATAGTTGGTATAGGTGGGTGGCCACCGATATCCACCTGGATCAATTTTGGTACATGTATAATAGGGTGATTGAGGCCAACAAATTTGACACGATTGAGTGGTAGGTTTTCTAGGTCATTCCATTTGGGTTCTCCTAGGCACAAACATATCTCTTGCAGGGATTTTGCTTCTTTTCTGGCATGAGGACCATTTAACAATATTTAATTTCCTACATTAATAGGGAATATGGTATAGATATTTTTACTACAACCTGAAAGGAGAGAGGTTATTCATGTTCCAATTGTTCAGTAAGAAATCTCCCAAATAAAGAGCGTATCGAGGAGATATTTATGAAGGAAGTGTGGGGCCTCTATGTTCCCATAAAACCTTATGTATGTGTACTACTTGATTAAATACCAGTCTTTTATATATTTCAAACCGTCCATGGCCTGCTTTGACATTCTATATGTTGGATATCCAAAAAACATGGTATGCCAGGGGGCAAGGAAACAATCACATGTCATAAATGTATTTCTTATAGTTTATATCCTATAGTTATGAACAATAAACATGCACAAGTGTTTGATATTGGTCCCAAATCTATCATGTTTTTATAACAAAGAGTATACAACATCAATGAGGTATGTAGACATGTAAAAAATAGGTTTTTTCATACCTAGGATATTCCTAAGGTTCTATAAAATATTGAAGGTTAGTATGTCATCCCAATTGAAGAGTTGTCATGTCTTTACTATAGTGTAGGCCATTGTCAACCATTCCATATGAAAAAAAGTTCTCTTCTCTTCTCCATAAATCTTGCATATCAACATATTTAACGTTCTATAGGGATATTTGAATTCCTATGCAAGGATTAACCTTTGTCCTTGATTCAAATTTTTTTCTTAGTCCCACCACTAATCCTACATCAACTAAGAAAAATATTTTTTGTCCTTGTTGAATTTCCTCATAAATGGTTCCTTTAAGGAAACCACGGGCTTTGGAAAGTGGTATCTTAGGATTATGTCTTCGAGCCTCAACAATGCTATCTGGATTCCTAATTTTCTCATGATTGTACCTATACTTTCGTCAATATGTTTGAGACACCATTTTTCTACATCATTTTAGGGAAACAACATTGGAAGGGAAACTAGTAGGTGAATGAAACTTTTATCGATATTCCAATAAACGTATGAATTCTTGTCCTCTAGTGGGAAATATCCATTGTTGAAAATCCCTCAGACAATGATCTACCCCATTGTGATAATTGGTATATGTAACCAAAATGTCACTTAGATTCATAACTGGTGTAGGTGCCGGTTCAAGAGCATGCACATTTTCTACGGGGTTTTCCTTTTTCTTCTCTGAGGTCACAACATGGTGTTGATGTTATGTCCTTTAATGAACAAAAATCACATAAGCTTACTAAATAGATACAAAATTATATAAAATTGAAATTATGCTAATCACATACCTGTTATTTTTTAAGTTAGGTCGAGGCTCGAAGCTAATTTGCATTCAAAGTATGCAAAGTAAAGTTTTCACATGTTTTTAGAAATGTCTAGTGAGTTATTTAGAGTTTACAAGGTATTGGGTATATATAAATTACCCTAACCCTTTGTAATTAATGTTGAGTGGAGAATAACTCATTTGAAGGTTTAAAATCACTTCACCATTAATGCATTCCAAGGTATATATTACTATATGCTTGTATGAGAGGCATAGAAATCGGAAGATCAATCAAGAAAAAATTTCTCGATAACACTATTCGAGTGAGTTATTGTCGGAAAGGAAAATATATGTGATTGACCTTCATTCCGATGATAAGGTATTGAGGAATATTTGTTTCTACATATGGATGTGTGTCAGACAAGAGACGTTACAAGTCATTTTGATCTTGTTCTTTTATGTCCTATCTGAAGGATTCTCATTGGAGAGGAAATTAACACTAAATATTTGACTTCAATAGTAGGGATTCTAATGGTGGTATCAAAATGTGTTGCCACCAGAGAGGGAAAAGTATATGGAAATTATTTGTTCCAATGAGAAGGTATCAAGGAATATTCCTTTTTTGGAATTTGGAAATGTGTCAAGGAAAAAACGTTACACATTGCACCAAGATTACCCTATCTTTGCCATTTATTGTTGTGTTTTCATAAAGGGTGTTTTTCGGAAGGGAAATTTAATTTTAAAAGTGACTCTAACATACAACCTTTCAATGGTACTATAGGAAGGAATATTCATAGGAGAGGGGAATGTCATGTTATTTTCTAACTTTGATGAGAAAGGTATCAAGGAATATTTTGTCCTCAATAATCATGCTTATTTAATGGAATGTTTTACCTATGGTGGGTTTGAATATTTTAGATATTTATATTATCCATCCAATCACGCCTTGCATATTCATGTTCATGGCCCATAAAGGGCCCATTCTTATGCAATTGTGGTTTAACAAGAAGGCCAGCTCTTGAAGACCAGTACTCTCCTAACACATAGACATAGGGAAAACACTCCATGTCTTCGAGGAAATGTATGCATCGAAGTAAGGTCTATCGGAAATGGAATCATCATAGTTGAGATTATAAGGGTTAAAATCCTTCCAACGATAATGATTTTGATAGAAAACTTTTCAATAGTACTATCGGAAAGATTCTATCGGAAGATAAATTAGATTTGTTCATCTATGTATTCCGAGGAGAAATTTCTTGGTGGGTAATAGCTTGGTAGCTTTCATGAATGGTAAAATAAGTGCATATATGCCTTGAGGTTCAACATTCCTCATATTTTGGTCTTCTTAGATAATGTCCAATTGAAAAAAAAGAGTGAAAGAGAATAAGGCCTTTGATTCTCATAGCTGATTGCAGGGATAGGATTGAGACTGCATTAACAAAATAGTAGTTTCATGTGTCACTAGAAAATCAAGTAAGAAATGATAGACTACCTTGCCAACATTTTGATAATGGGTACCCATTGAAATTATCTAATTCAAAAAATTTAGTGGGTATATGTGGGGGCCACAACAAATGGATACTTATTGGGAAGAACCAATTGTCTTTACTTTTAGATACCCATTTGTATTATATCCTTTCGTTATTTTTCAATCTGAAACATCTACAAATATACTTGCACTATGGATCCCACTTCATGAATCCTTTACTGAGAAATGATAAAGTATCAGAAGAAAGACGATCTATTCAATAATTCTTGTGAAACATTAAGGGATTATTTTATTAATTGAATTAATACACAAAGATCTTAAGAGAATAAGACACCATAGAGGAGTAATTTTGATTGTTTATAGGTTGATGTGTGTTCCGTGTATCTCTTTTCCCGATAGCGCTTCACTTCTAGCGAGTGTCCATAGCCCAGAAAAAGTTTCCTTGGTATCATACAAGCATGGCCCCACTACCACCAAGCATCCATAGCCCCAACATGTTTACTTGTACTTCCCACACCATTTATAGTTCTTTAAAATTCCTCATGATTTTATTTTCTCATTAAACCTTAAAGATTTGTAATATATGTATTGATTTTGCAATTGGGTTTTTTAGGAAGCGGTGTGATGCAAAATTTTCTTTGATATGCTAGCCTCAGTTAGTGCATTGTCCTTATGGGTTGATTCCAAAAATAATTTTATATGATCCTTACATTTAGTGAATTGGGAAATATATCATAAATATTATTCATAAGACATGTAAATTTCATCTTCCTTTATCCTTTTAAAAACCAATAAGCTCTATATGAGAGAAATCACACAGCTGCAGGAAACCTGTTATTGGGAGTATGGATAATCTTGTCAATAATCTAAGAGTTTCTCTTCAAAATGAATATGAATATATTATCCTCCTTCAGTATAACCATTATATGTGTTTTTGCAAACATTGTAATCGTGCAAGCCAACCTTCTCACTCTAGATACTCGAAGAGAGACTCACACAAGAGCTAAGCTTAAATTTTGTTACATGTTCTTACTTTCTAGTCAAAACTATCTTGTTAAGAAAATGATCAGTAGAGACTTAATTCACAAGAAAATAATAGACTAAATTATAAAATGAAAAGAAAACCGAAAGATTTTTTTATTTATTAAAACATAAGAAAAATTCCAAAAAGAAAATGCAATCAATAAGGAAACCTAGTATGTATAAGGATAAATCAGCAAAGGTTATTAGGAGAAGTGTATTTTAAGCATTTGATTATTGACAGGGAGCTCCTATAGGTCTCCCTTCACTGTCTTAAGTATGAAAGTTTCAGATCTAATTTTCTCATGAATTTGATAGGGACCTAGGCACAATTTCTGGAATTTGGTGTGTTTTCATTTCATCTCATTGGCCTTATCCCATTTAAGAAATAGATCGCCTTTATGAAAATATTTATTCCCCATGAAGGTATTATCAAACCATCTTTTGATTAGTTCCTAATGTTGCATTAATTTATTTTTATATTTCTCCCTCTCTTCTTCTAATTTAAGGAGCATGTTTGGTGGTTGTTGCATTATTGGGCATTACTTATCTTGGATGGATTGGGGTAACTGCGGAAAATGTAAGAAAGTATGGGTTGGAAATATAGGTTCATTTCCATATACCATAAAGAAATGAGAGTTTCCCAAAGAAGTTTTAGGTGTTACTCTATCAGTCGAAAGGGAATTAGGGAGGGATAAAGACAATTCCTTTGGTGTTATGTTACAATCCTTTTCGGAATTTTGATTATATTTGTATTTGTGGATTTTTCCAACCCATTACCCTTAGGATAATAATTATCTGAGTATTTTATTTCAATTTTCTTTCCAAGAAAATATTCATTCAATTTTAATGAAGATAAATATTTGGCGTTGTTAAATACTAAGTATTCTGGAACACTAAATCTAGTCATAAGGTAAGATTCGAGGAATGATATCACCATATTTTCATTCACAAATTTGCAAGGAATTGATTCAATCCAACTCATTAAATATTATGTTGTGGTTAGGATGTATTTGTTCATCTCATAATATTTTGGGTGATTTCCCCAATCACATATAAACCCCATTGTTGTAATGGACATTCAATTGAAATTGGTTGTAGGGGAAAATTTGGCATATTTTCCCTTCAAGATCACTTCTCGCATTCTTTACCTATTATTTCATATGCATGTGAATCATTGAACAAAGCAGACTAATAGTAACCTTCACTGAATATTTAATGTGCAGTGGCATCTCCCCCAAAGTATCTTCTAGTTGGACCATCATGTAGTTCGAAAATGATTTTTTTTCGCATCTTCCTTTTCCAAACACCTTAGGAAAACACCATCATAATTCTTCCTGAACAATGTCCCCTAAGAAAGGTGGTGTTGAGATGATTTAATCATGAGATATCTCTTCTTCTTGGTTTCCATGTAATTTGGAGATGAACCATGAGTCAAATGGTATTTCATTTCATAATATCATGGGTCAATATTTACAAGGATGTAACAAACTTTTTTTTGCAACAGTATTTGATTTTCATCCAACATAGCTTCATCTCCTTGGTGTTTTGTTGATTCAATTTCCAACTTGCAGAGTCCCTGTCCTTTTAAATCTTAGGAGGCCTTATGTCCACATCATACTCTTGTAAGGTTGTCATCTAGTTAGTTATTTTTTCTCCCAAATCCCAATGTACCAAGAGGTTTCTCACAACAAGATATGGTACTATCAGTTTACTCATAAATTTCAGCAGGTATGGTATGAAATGTTTGAAAACCTTAAAAATTTCATAGGCTTTCTTATCTACATCTGGATAATCCAATTCTGCTCCTTGCAACCCATAACTCATAAAAACAATTGGGAATTCATTCCCTTAATTATTCTTTTGTGTAAGGGAAACTGCAAATGCAATGTCAGAAGCAAAGGTATAGAGTATGAAATCTTTGCAAAAATATGGGTTCATCAATGTAGGGCCTGAATTATTTCTTCTATTATCTTTATAAATTATTCTTTCTCTTTAGTTCCCCATTTGAAATATGCATTTTTCTTTATCATGTCCTGAAGAGGCCTAATAATTTAAACAAAACGTTGGACAAATACTCTTACAAACTTCGTTTTTCCAAGAAATGATTGGATGGAATTTTTTTTATGGGGAAAAGGAATATTTAAGACAACTTAAATTCTCGTTGTTTCTATCATCATACCATATTTTTATACAATGGATCCTAATAATTTTCTTTCATTGAATACAAAAACATATTTTTTTAGATTCAAGGAAATGACATACTTTTGGTTCTATTAAACATCTTACTCAGATGGGATATGTTATCTTTTTAATATTTGGAAAAGACTATAACATTGTAGTGTACCCCAAATTTCTCAAATAAAAAAAAAAATGTTAGGTGCATTAAAACTCCTTGACTCTTCAATATTTTCTCAAACATAACTTTATTATCATCGCTATTGGATTAAAACATGTACTTCTTTGTAATTAATATGACTGCAATCAAGAGAGCTATATTGTTTCTAATAAGTCATACTATCCAAAGGATTACAGTGCACATTAAACTATGAACAATAGACTAACACATAGTCTGCGCATAATACTTGCATTATTAAGTATGTTTCCTGCATTGCTTAATGTAACAACTATAGAGACTATAGTATGTATAAATTAACATTGATAATAATCCTATCATTATATATATTTATGTATATTGTTTACCAAATGCCCAACTCATATAAGTCTTAATCCATACCATTATGTAACCATTATATGGAAATCATGACAGTTACAAATAGGTAATCCAACACATGGAGTCCTTAACATATACCAACATATATGTATATATTCGATTCTACATGTGACATAAATTTTACCTATGCTATATATATCATACTTGTTGTACTGCCTCCCAGGCAGTATACATAGTGATGAGTTAGGGTTGACTATTCTATTAATTTGGTTTGACTTTAAAAATTTTGTAAAAACCTTAATGTATAACATAAGAAACTAAATTTTTTATTTTTTAATATGTAAAAAAACTGAATTTTCTTACCTTTCATTGGCTGATAACTTTATAGTGTTATTGCAGCCTTCACTTATTTCGAGATCAAAATTAACACAATAACATGACAGACTGGGTAAGTTAAATTTCTATTTTATATTTATATTTAATACTTTGTCAGACTGGCAGCACCCTCACTGCGCAGATTGGTCTTGGCATAAATACGTGGGTTGTGGAATTGAAATCGCAGTACAGCGAACAATGTACAACCAGCCATCAAGAACGGGAGATGACTTACAAATAAATGAAAGTAACTGATGCTGGAAAAATGACGAGGCCACGCGTACTGCGCAGCGTGGAGGTGATACATAAGGGCAGATTCGAGGCCACGCGTACTGCGCAGCGTGGGGAGGCAGTACACGCATCCACGCTGCCCTTGTTATATATAAATGTCATGTATCATATGCACTCTTATAACATTTCACTATTCCTAGAATTAGTGTTGTTATAACATGGAAATCCACCCCAATGCAATTCATGCCACATCATGTTGAATAGTTACTAAGTGCACAAGTAATATCGTTACCAAGGGGGGTTATAAGGTTGTCCTTCCAATGAAAACATGACAGATCATACACCATAACGCCTATGTTTCCGTACCTATGCCACAAATAAACCCTATACCTAATAGTGTGAAACCCTACCCGACTTAGTGACATGGCCCAGCATTTAATATGATCTGGAATCATGTTAATGTAGATGTCTTTTCGGTCTGCAGGAATTTAACATTGGTTATATCCATTAAAGTCAGGTCTCTATCATACTTCTTGAGCTGGACACTTAAGCGGTCGCGCCCAATGCGGGCTCGCCATCTCTGAATATTCACATGGAAATGGTACTGTGCATTCCTGTCAACCATTACTCTTCCTTTGTAATTGTTTCAAGGTCACCACCATAATCGTTTTCCCTCTTTGGCTCTGTTTTCATGAAAAATTCTACCCTGGTGTTGTATGCATCTTAGCGTTAGCATTGTAATGTTCTTATCTCTTTGTCTGGTCAAAATTTGGAAACGGACTCGACCTGGGTAATAATATGGAGGACAAACACCAATTGGGTTTCTCTCATTGCAAGGTAGACCAAAACTCTTTTTGTTTGCCTTCATTATTTGGCAACGTATTAGCATTTTGCCTCCATAATTGTTTCCTTCTGGGCTCTTCTGGGTTTGAATTTTTTGGGAATGGGTTAGAGTACATCTCGGGTTGGCTGGAGCCCTTTAGATCTTCAAGCTTTAAGTTTCTATTTTCATTTATTCTTTGTGAAAAAATCCCATCATCCACACCCTGTGTGATATATTTTACCACTGTGAAATTCGTAGTAAGTTATGGAATATTTATGTGTGATCATTCCAAGTGAAAAGGATACTCATAAGCATATGTACAATTTTCTAATTCCTATAAGAGTCACGCTCATTGTATTTATGTTACTGCACTGTGTATTTTAGCTCTACACGAATAGATAAATATATATGTACATAGGCTAAACATTCCATGGGATTTGTAGATTCAGTCTGTTTATTTTCCTTTACCATTCCTTGTAAAATTGTGAATACATTTATATGAAGGTGTGGTAACAAACCTCTATGGGAATTTTGTAACTTGCACTATGTGCGCAAGGAAAATAGTGGGTCTTATGTACGTGAGTTAACTTAAGCCTCTACTTATAATTTACATTTGGTGTCTGTATAAAAATTATGTAATGGGCAATTTTAACCCAGTGGTTCATAAATTACCTTTTGTATTTTTCATAAGAAAAGATCGATATTCAGATAGATATGTGATAACATCGACCCTCTGTTTTGTTAATTTAACTTGTATTTTGTATAGCACAATTACTTCCATATATCTCAATCTTGAACCTTTGTTCTTGGATTTCTCTCTATGTTTTATATAGAAAATCATAAATTACTTTCATTTATACAAAGCAGTATGGTAGAAAACTTCTCGTACTCTGTCTAAATCCTCTAAATTGAAAATGATTTTCCTCTGTGGAAATTTGTGATTTTGCTGTGTGCATAATTATAAATTTTATTATTTGTTTATGTAAAAAGGTTATTTACCCATCATGGGCATTTCAAAACTGAGCCAATGTTATTTTTGTCTTAAATATTTTTCGTTCCATGTACTTATACAACATTATATAGATCGAAATACTATGCTCTGTACATATGCAAGATCATTGTTTTACCCTTTGTGGGATGCACAACTGTACTATGTGTGTTTATTTTAAGACTACATACTTTATAACTTATGTGTATACAAGGCATTGTTTACCCTCTGTGGGGTTCCATGATTGTGCGTTGTGTGTTTATTTATTTTAACACTGTGTAACTTATTGCTTATACTTTGTGCATAAAAGTTTATTTTCAGTTACAATAAATTAATGATAGGGCCCTCTCTTGTTTTGTGAGGGTACCCATCAGTTGAATTTGGGTCCACTCCTCCCCCTTTGGGTTATGGATAGATCATCGCACAAGCGCCAGTGACGAACTGATTCTATGCCAACTCAAGATAAGTATTGTCTCATCTTGTTTACCATTTGTTTTTCATTAAATTACTTAGCATAGTTTACTAAATATATCATTTTCTCCTTTGCAAGTTTATACAAATCGAATAGAGCGAATCAAGTAATGTCCTCTCGCCCAGAAAGGTATTCAAGTTCCGACATAGGCATACACACTTATTCCATTCTTCCTAGATTCTGTCTACAAGTGGTAATCGAGTCTTTGGTCTATGGTCACTATAATCATTTGAATCCGTTCAAATAGACACACAGGTTGTTTGTAACTATTTCAATTGAATATACATGTTATTTAAAATTGTTTTGAACAAGATTCATTGAATGTAATAGTTACTTTACCATGCATTTGTAGACTATTGAAATCATTGTTTTTCTATGATTATAGAAATAAAAAAATATGTAAATATAAATGTGGATTGTTATACATTCTATCTGTTCTTTATGGTACTTACACAGTTTGAAATTGTAATTCAATATACATACATTCAAATCAATGGTCAATAGGAAATTTCTTTATACATGAACAAATATATGCCTATACAGCCACATGCATATATATATA
>SNQJ01S0026714.1:46551-69989 GCA_010110895.2 Picea sitchensis | reverse complement strand
CATCATGGATCCAAGAGTACCCTGGGGAAGCTGGAGCATTGGACTGCAATTGTTGGATCAACTGCGAACTTTTGGTATCTTGTAGCCATTCCTGGCGAACGACTTGGAGCCAATTTGAGACAATGAATGAAAGAGAAAAAAGGGATCCTTCATCTTCATATTTACGGGAAAGTGAATCCGCAACCACATTTTCTTTGCCTTTATTGTAAATGATCTCATAATCATATCCAAAGAGCTTAGTCACCCATTTTTCTTGTTTTGGGGAGGAAATGTGTTGTTCCAGGAAATACTTGAGGCTTTGATGGTCTGTCTTTACTTGGAAACCTTGCCCCAATAGATAAGGGCGCCACAGATCAATGACATGCATAATAGCCAACATTTCCTTTTCATAGATGGATTTGCCCAGATTTCTTTCAGATAGTTGCTTTTTGGTAGAGGCCAAAGGTCGACCCTCTTACATAAGGACAACACCAATTCCTTTCCCTGAGGCATCACATTCCAACACAAAGGTTTTTGTGAAATCGGGAAGGGCGAGGACTGGAGTGGTGCACATGGCCATATTCAAGGTTTGAAAAGCTTGAGAAGCGGCTGGAGTCCAAGTGAAAGAGTTCTTTTTTAGGAGAGCAGTAAGAGGTGTTGCAATATTCCCATAATTCTTAACAAACTTGCGATAATACCATGTTAAGCCTAGAAATCCACACAAGCTATTAAGATTATTTGGGTGAGGCTAGTCTTGCATAGCTTCAATATTGTTAGGATCCACCCTGACGCCATCCTTGCCAACCAGATGACCCAACTATTCTACTTCTGAGGCGCCAAAAGCACATTTAGACTGTTTCAGGAAAAGTTCGTGCTGAGAGAGTAGATGGAGAACTCGATCCACATGAGCAAGATGGTATGTCTAGTTTTTTCTATAGATGAGGATATCATAAAAGAAAAATAAGACAAGAATGGTGGAGAAAAGGGTGGAAGACATGATTCATGAGGCTTTGGAAGGTGGAGGGGGCATTACACAAGCCAAAGGGCATGACCAAAAACTCATAGTGGCCCTCATGATTTCTAAAGGCAGTCTTGGGAATGTCTGCCTCTTTCATATGTATCTCGTGGTAGCCCGAACGAAGATCTAGTTTAGTGAAGAATTGGGCGCCACTCAATTCATCCAGGAGGTCATCAATGAAAGGAATGGGGAATTTGTCTTTGATGGTAAGTTTGTTGAGGGCACAAAAGTCAGGACACATTTTCCAAGAACCTTCTTTCTTTAGGACCATGACCACAGGAGAATAGTAGGGGCTCGTATTAAGGCGGATAACGCTTGCATTAAGGAGTTCCTGGACCATTTTCTCAATTTCATTTTTTTGGGAAAAGGGGTGACGATACATACAAATATTGGGAGGAAGGATTCTGGGTACAAGGGGAATGGAATGATCATGAACACCATGGGAAGGAGGGAGTCCTTGGGGAGTGGAAAATACCAATTGATGTGTAGAAAGGATGGCTTGGAGGTCTTGCGGTACCGAGGGTGTCTTTGTTGCTTGTAGCATGGAGTTGGGTGATAACACCAGAATGACCTTTTTTGAGCATCTTTTCCATGCGATGGGAACTAATGATCTCAGTTGAACCAACGATGATGCCTTGGAACTTATATTGGTGGCCCTCCTATTTGAATTGCATGGTTAAGTCTTTAAAATCCATGAGAATGGGACCCACGGTCCTTAGCCAGTCTGCACCCAACACAATGTCACAACCTCCCATGTTGATAGAAAACATATGGGATTTTAGGTGGTAGCCACCAATTTGAAGATGCACATTTTCACAACGCCCTCCACATTTCATGGAACCACCATTGGCAATCATGATTTGTAAATTATTGACGACATGGATGTAGAAATGAGTTTCTTGGGCAATGCAACGATGAATAAAATTATGGGTGCTGCCAATATCAACCAGAATAATGAGCTTTCGATGCTTGATGTAACCAATTAGCTTGAGGGTTTGGGGAGCGGAAAATCTAGTGAGAGCATTGAGGGAAATGACTAGTTCTACTTCGATGGGGTCTGAGGGAGAGGTTATGTCAGTGGATTTAGGTGACTCAGACACAAGGGGAGTTTCTACGTCCTCTTCCAAAATATCCTCGAAGATGGCCATAAAAATCTTTTGTTCTTTACACTTGTGGCTCAGGAAATATTTGTCATCACAGTTATAGCAAAGGTCTTTGAGTTGGCGTTCAGCCATTGCAACCCTTGTCAATTTTTACATCTTTAGTGGAGTAGAGGGAGTATTGGGATTTAATGGTTTAGGGCGAGGGATAAAGGAGGGTTTTCGGTTTTGAGAGGATACAACATGTTGTGCTTCTTTATCTCTTTTAGTATCCTCCACCCAACTCTGAGGCCGAGCCATGAGGACATGGGCCCAAATCTCATCCTTAAGGTCGCTGATAAAACACTCTCAGAAAAAGGCATCAGACATGCCCTCTATTCTAAAAGCCAGGCGCTCAAAGGAAGCTATAAAGTCTTACATTGTTCCTAATTATTTCAACTTTTTCAAATGGCCCAAATGGTTGGTGTCAGTGTCAAAGAGTTCATAAATCTCTGCCACAAAGTGTGTCCAAGCAATATACCTTTGACGAGAACTTTTTCTCCATTTCCACCATTCTTGATCTAGATGGAGAACACCATAACAGAGTTTGGCCAAGTCATCTGTAATGTTGTATAAAGAGAAATAATGTTCCATTTGGGTTACCCAACCAATGGGGTCCGAGCCATCAAATTTGGTCACATCCATCCGCAGAAGGCGTAGGTCATGTTGAAAGTGATGGTTCTGAAATTTATTGGAATGATAAGAATGGTCACCTTTAGGATGTGGAGGTGAGGAAGAGGAAGGGTTATCTGTAGGGATATGCAGTTTGGTGCAGAGAGCCAAACAGACTGATTCAAGTTGGGTGGTGAGGTCTTGCTTGATTTCCTCCATTGAGGACTGCATGGTTGTATTGATGGCTGCAACATTGGCACTGAGTTGTTTCACTTCTTATTGGGTTTCGATAAGACCAGATTGCAAGGTGTTGAAGCGAGCTTCCAAGTCTTGGCTATGTGTATGGGCCATGAGGATGGGGGAACTAAAAAGGAGTGGGTGGGGTCGAAAATTTTGCCGAAAAATGAGATGGATGAATGTGATAAGGGCGAAGACATGAATCCAATGGAATAGGTCTCAAATAATGGTGAAAAATTTTCGAAACCTTTTTTTTTTTTACACCTGTGGAGTTATACTTCGGTTTGAAGAATACTATAGAGAGGAAATGACCAAATGCTTAACCAGAAAGAAATGTTTATTTAATTGGCAACCTGAACAAAGTTACGTGGAAATAGATCTTGTTTGTTTTAATTTGTTTATGTTTCTGTCCCAAAGGTTTAAGTATTCAAGAGTTCTACAGACAAGGGTTTGCCCTGTGCTATAGCTCTCTGATATATGTTTGGGGTCCAACAGTAGTAAATGACCCAATATCTCAGGGCACTAACTAAGGAGGATAGACCATACCCTCAGCTGTATTACCCGACTACCCAGGTACTAGATAGTATCTTCCCAAGTGTTGTTCTCGATGACACTATAGCAGTCAGGCGACCGATCAGTTTATCTAAAGAGGGATTCAGGTAATCTAGTCTGATCTGTACACAGGTGTTTTCTGATGCGCTACCACTCAAAGGGGTACCAACAGGGGTTACAAGGGTGGCCAACATATGTCTTCTTAAGTACCACTTGTATTTCCTACGTGTATGAATCCCTCAACTGCGGGTTTATGCGCGTAACGACAAATCTCTGTGGCTTAAAGACACTGGAATATGTCTCTACCCTGAAAAAAATTTAACCCACACTTTCTACTGAGGAAAGTGCTCTGATACCACTTGTAATATACCAGATATAAAATGTATACAGAACAAAAATAAAATGCTAGAAATGGAAAAATGACAGTAATATAACCAGAACATTCACCACAATAGCACTGAAATGATAAGAGACTAATAATAGAAATAACACTTTGAATCTGAAAGCAATGTTCATGGTCCTCTTCAAGGGGGCAACCTCCAGTTGAGCAGAGCTTTATTACAATAATATCCAAGATAGGGTTCTCATACCCTCGACTCTTATTTATACTAAAAAGAAGCATCTAGAGGAAGATCCTTCTAGAAGCGAAAGCTTCTATTAGATTTTCTTACATCCACCTTATTCTATTTTATTGAAAGATATTATTAATATTGACCTTTATTACATCTGAATATATTGTTCTACCTAGTGTGGGCTAGGACCCTCATAGAGAACTCTGACTCTCTTCTATTTTCCATAAACACAATGCTCACAGAAGTCCAAATCAATTTGTTTAAGATATGGCAACAAATTTCTTTTGNTATTGAAATTAATTTTTTCTTTAAATCTGGAACATGTCTTACCTCTTTCAACAACCATTGGTTTCCATTGCTTTTCTTTATTTTTACCTTTCCCATTCCAACAATTTTGCATGGTGCATCATCACCCAAATGAACCTGTCCAAAATCACCGTGAACATAATCTAGAAAATGTTTCCTATGGGGTGTGGCATGAAATGAAGCCCCTGAATATACCACCCAAGACTCATAAATATTATCTAAGGAAAGAATCAAAGCATCTTGTAACACATCACCTGTTACATTTGCTTACTGATTTCTCTCCTAATGTCCATCTCTTTGTTTCTTTAGAGCTCTACAATCTTTCTTCAGATGTCCTTTCTTCCAACAATTCCAACACTCTATCTTTCCAAGTCTAGATTTGGATCTGCCCTTTCTAGAATTCCCACAGTTCCCTGAGTCTTTTCCTCTATCCTTTTTTCTTCCCTTGTTCTCCGTGTTCAATGCATTACCTAATGTCTCACCTGTTCTTTTCCATCGCATTTCCTCACTAAGGATAACACCGACAACACCATCAAATTTTAAAGTATTTGAACCAGAGACAGAGTTACTTACAGCCAAATTTGTTCCATCTTTCTAGAAATGAACACAAGATTAGAAAATCCCTGACCTCATCATCAAAGTCCACTTTTATAGAAATTAGTTGATTAGTAACTATATTAAAATCATTTAAATGATCTGCAATAGACTCACCTTATGACATCTTCATATTAAATAATCTCTTCATTAGAAATACCTTATTGGACGTCGAGGGATTTTCATACAATTTAGCCAATGCATCCATCAAAGCCTTTGTTGTCTTTTCTTTCGAAATATTGAAAGACAACGATGCTTCTAGGCTCAGCCGTATCGTTCCTAGAGCCTTTATGTCAAGAATCTCCCATTCTTCATCCTTCATGGTCATCAACTTCTTTTCTACTCCGACCAATGGTAGGAATAGATCCTTCTGATATAAATAATCTTCCATCTGCATCTTCCATAACTGGTAGTTTTGGCTGTTAAATTTCTTGACCCTAAGATTTCCATCTTCCGACATTGCTCCCACTCGAACCAGGAACCCTCTTTTCCTGTGATTTATCTTTTTCTCTGATACCAGCTGTTACAAAAACAGGATCGCGGAGCAATAAAATAAAACAAATGCGGAAATAAAACAAAGAAAATACACAGTACAATAGAGACATAGATATACGTGGTTCACCCAGTGTGGGCTACATCCACCAGAGAAATTGCCAGGTCCTTCCTTTATTATTATCCAACAAATGAAGGGATATAACCTACATCAAACCTATTGTAACTTCCTCTTCTTTCTCTCACAGTCTCCTATCTCATAATACAATATTCGCCATAATGCATAGCTACAATACATTTCCCTCATAACATAGGGTTTCCTTATAAGGCAAAAAACCCTTACATAATTTCTATCATTAGATCTGCGACCTTATAACGAATGGTCCAGATTTACAATGAAATTACAATATACATTTACAAGGAAATTTTTCCTTCGGGGGGCCGCTTGCCCCAAGACCCCGTAGAGGGGGTAACCCCCCTATGCACTCCCCACATGGAAGAGTGTACATAATTTTGGGGTGTAAAAAATTCATGGGGTATAAACACAACTGAAAACAAAAGACCTCTGAATCAGGAAGATAATCAGGCTCCACAAGCAACATAATTGTTTAGGCTACAGGGCACCTAATTGCATCTCAACACAACTTATCATCCCCAAACTAATGGTGAAATTGAAGTTGTCAACAAGTGTTTGGAAACATATTTGAGGTGTTTTTCATCGAAAAGGAAAAATCAGTGAGCTGAATGGTTACCACTAGTTGAATAGTGGTACAACACTTCTTACCATGCAACTACCCGCATGACTCCTTTTGAAGCAGTATATGGATAAAATCCACCTTCAGTTCTCTCACACTTGTCAGGTGTCTCGAAGGTCCAAGTGGTTGAAAAAATGCTTACAATTCGAGAGGATATTCTCCATACCCTTAAAGAGATTTTTTTTATGGTCCAAAATCGCATGAAGCAACAAGCAGACCAAGGTCGCTCTGAACGTCAATTTATTGAAGGAGACTAGGTGTTTCTTCAACTGCAACCTTATAAGAAAACTTCCCTCAATGTTGACCATTGTCAGAAACTGGTGCCTAAATTTTATGGTCCTTATATTGTTGTCAAGTGTGTGTAACAGGTGGCCTATCAATTAGCTTTGCCCAATCATTTTAAGCTCCATCGTGTTTTTCATGTCTCCTGCTTAAAGAAGGTGATTGGAACAAAGTGCCAAACTAAAACCATCCTTCCCGAGTTGGATGAAGAAGGCTCCATATGGTTGCAACCATAAACATTTTTGGACCAGCATGAGCGTCGTCTGCATCAGCGCACCATTAAGAAAGTGTTAGTCCAGTGGAAATATACAACTCCAACCAATGCCACTTGGGAACCAGCTACCATTCTGCAACAATTTCCTCATCTCAAGACTTGAGGACAAGGTTGTTTTTAAAGGGGAAGACATGTTAGGGACATAAACTCCCTAACCCCTCACGTAGGTAGAATAATATATTTCCATGTAATAAAGGCCAATATTAATAAGGCCTATCAATAAGGAAGAATAAGTCAAATGTAAGAAGACATAATAGAAGCTTTCGCTTCTAGAAGGATATTCCTCTAGATTGTTCTTTTGGATAGACATATTTTGTATAAATAGAAGTAGAGGGTATGAGAAGTTTGGTCTTGGATATTATTGTAATAGAGCTCTTCTATGCTCGAGGTTTCCCCCTCGAAGAGGCAAGTGAACATTGCTATCATTAATCAAGGTGCTATGTTTGGTGTTACTCTAGTATTATTCTGGTGTTGTTCTGGTTATATCATTGTGTTCTGCCATTTCTAGCTAACATATTTATGTTCTGCATACTATTTTATATCTGGAATACTACAATGACATGGAATTATTTCCCTCATAGAGTATCTCTCCTATTTGGGAATGAAAAACACGTAAAATATTGGTAACACTCTATGTGGGATGTCATTCTTCAAAATCATAAATGTGCAAACCTACAAATAAATATATAAGCCACATTAAGAGTCCATTTAAGCTAGGGCATTCATATTTCAATACTTCAGTACCAAATTTCTCAATGCTTATAAACTGATGATCCCTTGCAATTTAGTCCAATTTGAGGAATTTTTTTCTTGTTTGACAACACTCTTTGAGGATTTCCTTGTGCTTATACACATGAGGTATGAGCACCTCCTCCACTTTTTCACCATGTTGGCTCCTCTTAAATGCCCTTACTACACCTTTCCAATGGGATTTTAAATCATCTAGTCTTATTTTTTTTCCCAAATTTGATTCCTTGATGGATGGAAAGTAACCCAAGATCCAATGGACACCTGTAACATGATTCAGTTATCCATTTCATCCTTTGCATTCTCTATTATAATAGTTTCCAACTTTACTGAAGATATGCGAGTGCCCATTTCACTACAAGAAATATACAAAGGATCCGTAGGAAACAGTTAACAATAAATTCAATTCAAAAACATTGCAAAGTATCTAAAATGGAATTCCTATATGTCTTAAGGCTTAAACTATTTCTTCTTATAAGCACCGGTAATGAAAATCCAGAGTTGATTTATGTCCATGCTCAAGTGCCAACTAATTGTGTGTTTATTATATACATTGTTGAATATCAACCAAAATGTCTATGACCAACTTAGTTTTTACCTCCTCAACAATATGGTTATCCAAGAAATATATAAGGATTAACATGGTGCTAGGGGGTTGTAGGAAAATATCCACTCATGTGCCACCACCTTTGTAATTTTGGTATTTCAAATTAGAAGTTGTCATAGACCAATAATTGAATGATCGAAGTTGTGACAAAGTGTTTAGGATATTTTTTAGACATAGTGATTGCATATTAGATATGAATTATGAGAAAATTCACCAAATCAAAGATCTCTAGTGTTTGAAAAACGCATGCCCCAATAACATAATCCAACATGCATCAATAAATTTAATACCAACATCTTACAAAAATCTCTATAAGGGATTCACCACAATATTTCCTTGCACTCATGTTCATTAGTAGGCTTAATGTTGTGCCCCTTATCATACGAGCTAAATATGTGAGATGTACATTGCATGTTGATTGTAACATAGTATCTCTCCATCCTTTTTTTTCAAAAGAAAAAAATCACATTTTGAATTCAAAGTGAGAATAAAAAGTACAATGTTCATGTACTGAAGGCACTATATAGGGAAATTGAGAAATAACTAAAAGAACTTCTCCATTTTCTCATATTTTCTAGGCCAAAATAGCCATTAGACCTCAAAATTTTAAAATAAGTCACTGATTAAATCCCCTTTTTGTTTGATTGGAAGGAACTCATAGTTGTTGGTTCGGTGATGACTTGTGCTCTAATCAGATGCAGATAGGGATTTCAACTACCTCCCATATGACCTACACGAAGGTGAAAAAGATTTGAATATCTTCGTATTGATTCTAGTTCTAACTAGCTTCACCAAAACGCTTTCCATCTTTGAAGCCATTGCAATTGATAGATTTCATCGAGAAGCATTAGAACCAAAGTGGTGATGGATGATTAGTTCATTCCAGAGAAAGGAGGAAGAAGGTCAAGGGAACCTTGTCTATGAATTGTTGTGCAAAGTGATCTATTGTGAAAGAAATTGAAAATGTGCAAGGCTGGGGTAACCTTGTCTATGAATTGTTGTGTAGAGAAATCTACTGTGGAATAAATTGAAAATGCTACACAAAATGCATGTGGATATTGTAGTAATTAATAAACCCATGAAAATCGTGATTAAAAAAAAATTACTTTATGTTAGTAATGAAAGTTTCCAATGTACTAACCTCAAGACACTATCCTCATTTATTAAAACTATTGGAAAATTGATTAGCATATTAATTCGACTTTTGATATCCAAGACAATTTTGGGAAATCTGGGCAACGATTATGCTTAGGGTAAAAAAAAATTATTATTAAAAAATTCCACCTATCTCTGAACTATATAATAACAAATTGTGTAATGAATGCACCTCTTTTGAATTTTAAATAATTTTGATTGGATAATATTGTGCGACCTGGAATTGGTATTAGGGTTTGGTGCACATTTTGAACAAAATTTATTCTAATGGGTATCATGGGCTCTAGGGATAAACTATACTAATGGTGGGAAGATAAATAGGGCCATGGACCACTATTATTGCTAGTGTATTCTCTGTGAGGTGAAGGGGTGTAGGAAAGGACAACTCTAATGCATAAAGGACATCAAAGAACTACAAGGATCAATGGTATGTTTGGCTCTTCACGTTGCATGATGGCCAGATCCATTTAAGGAAAAGCGCCTAGCCTCCAATCAATATCAGAACTACTTTTCACCAAAAGGAGTCAATTTCTTAGTCCCCATGACTAGGAAATTGAATCTCATTCCACCCTTGTTGTTCTGAGGAGAAAGAATGTGGAAACAACCTTTATCCTAGCCTCCTTGTAACATTTGGTTGTGAGTATTATGGCTCATTTGGAACCACCCTTGAATAATCATCCCTCATATATAGCATTTGATGATAGCTCCTTTGACTCCAATAGCCTATTAGTGATTTGTTTCACATGTCATCTAACTTGGAAATGGACTTAGTGAAAGATATTTTGGTGGACATTGGAAGCACTTTTATTGTTGCACTAGACCATGTAGCCATGAACATTGACAACTTAGCAAATCAGGTGGACTTGGTCTTTAATGCCTGCAAAGGCATTAATTTTAATTTCTTTATTTTTATGTTATGTTTTGTTGGATAATGTGGATATTAGGGAAATATGTTAAGAAATATACATGTAAGTTTCTTTGGGTAAGGACCTAGACAAATAATCCTAGTAAATTTTTGGACTTATTACATCTACATTTGGGGACATGGGTAAAGTTTCTTGTAAAACTATTTTTGTATTTTCATTTTGTAATATTCAACCACAGTATTTTAATATAAAATATTTGTCCATTACTATTAAAAAAATGTTTATGTCTTCAAGGGGCCCCCTTATGGAACTTGAACTCATGAACTTAGTACCTTTGCAAAAATTGTCAATTATACATTAGTATCAAAAGTTATTTTAAAGAACATAACCCTTCAATCAAGAACAAGATATGTCCAACCACAAGTTACGCACAACACCGATTTTTATAAATGATTATCCAACCGCAACTCCTTTCCATCAAATGACAAAAATTTAAAAATGTCCACACAATAATCAATTTTATATACTAGCGCTCGATCATCATTTGAGCATTGCCCAACAATGAGGTGCATATAAATGGTATGCCCCTAAATTTCATACTTCTTGAAACATGCTAGTATACCTATCTAAAAATACAAGCTAACATCCTTGCACAACACCATACTAATTCAACCCAAAAAATTACATATAACAATATTTCAAAAAATCATAAATGCAGATTTAATAACATAAGACAATATGAAACTATTGAATTAATTTTGAAGGAAATTTCATCAAAACAATTATTTTAATCATCATATAAAACAATGAATTGCATAATGCATGATACTTATCTTGCACAAAATTTGAACATAAAAATCATTGCCAAGGAGTGGTTTTCCTCTTATCCATAAGAATGTGATGTCGAACCATACCCATCACAAGGGTGATGATGACCCATTGGGTTACTCTCTCATAGAGAGTTACACACAATACTACTATATGTCTAAGATAGATAATATATCCAACAAGGATATAGCAATAATTCCATTTGGTGATTCTGGTAATCCCATGCTAGTAACACTCACACTGCCTTGGCCAATTCATCATTACTGCACTAATTGAATGAGAACACTTCATTCACATGCTACAATTATGAGATAGGATTCCTATTTGAGCTACAATTTTGGTGAGAGTTCCAAGATCTCAAGAACTCAATAATCCATTCCCTATTTGCAAAAACGTTCCTTATAGATTAGGACCCAACAAGAGATTCAATATATATACAACCATGTCATTCCCATATCCTCAAGATCCCATACAACCAACACTATGTAGCTCATAACCAACAAGTTTCAATAAAATGTAGGTGCAAGAAAGGAAATTTAAAAGAACCCCTCAATGTCTGTGAAAATTACACATGTGGACAAAAAAAACACATGTATGGGAAGGAAATGTGTCCAAATTTAAGCTACATAGGGCATGGGTGAAGGTACCACCCTACATTTTCATTAAAAATGAGTTGAGAAGATGAACCTTACTTTTTGAGAATGTTTCCCCCATCTCTTGCATGGACAAGAACTTAAGACATTGACACACATCACATGGTTGAATTTAGACTTTGACCTCCTCATCACATCATAGCCTCCCTCTTGCTCCTTAATAAATCCATTTGTAATAATATGATTTGTGCATTCCATCATTATTATATATTTTGCAACTTATTCGCTTCCACCTCCTCATACTACCCCATTTTTCTTAGAAAACCTTTGATACTATCATTGAAAATTCTTAGTAAATATAGATCATGAATTTTGGATGCTAGGATCATCATTGGAATTTTTTAGAAAAAATATATCATGAATTTTTTATGCTATGATCAAAGGTTTGCTATGAAAAATAGGGTTTTATGAGGATGTGGAAGCGGATAAGTTGCAAAATCAAAGGAATGACAAAGAACTAGCGGATTACTTAGATGGTCCTTTGAAAGGTTTGAGGAATGAGTCCATAAACTATGGAATGTCACTGTTTCAGGGGAGGTGGGCCTACCTAGCCTAGGATTCCAAATTGGAATATCAAGATGAGGTCATCATCCATTCACAATAGCAATCCTTGTTCCAAGATATGTTGGGATAGTGAAAATTCAATGTTCGAGAGAGAACATGTTATTTTATCTTCTTCTTATACAATTGTTGATATGTCTAAAGAACAATACCATGCATGATGGCCTCCTTTGCCAAATAAGTGGATTGCATCTATTATATCTTCATATGGGAATTATTGAAATTTTAAGATATTGATTCAAGGTAGAGTTTATTTCATTCCTACAAACAAGTGGAAGGTTACTTCATTAAAAGTGTGAAACCATTGGGTTTTTTAGAAGAACTTTGAGTTGGACCTATAGGTAAATTTTTTTATAAGAAGAAAGTGAAGTTGATGAGGGAGAAGGAGATGCATATTTTTAAATAGGGTCGAAGAAATGTGAAAGTGGTAAAGGTATATGAAGAATGACCTCATTTCAAAGGAGAGGTGGTATGAGTCCATAAAATATTGAATGTCACTGGTTGTAGGGGAGGTGGGCCTACCCATACTAGGATTCCAAATTGGTATAGGAAGATGAGGTCATCATCCATTCACAGTGGAAATAATTATTCCAAGATATGTTAGGATAGTGAAAATCCAATGTTGGAGAGAGAACAAGAGAGAACATGTTGTTTTATCTTCTTCTTATACAATTGTTGATATGTCTGAAGAACAATACCATGCGTGATGGCCCCCTTTTCCAAATATGAGGATTGCATCTATTATATCTTCATATGGGAATTATTGAAATTTTAAGATATTGATTCAAGGTAGATTTTATTTCATTCCTACAAACAAGTGGAAGGTTACTTCATTGAAAGTGTAAAACCATTGGATTTTTTAGAAGAAGAACTCTGAGTTGGACCTACAAGTAGTTTTTTTTATAAGAAGAAAGTGAAGTTGAAGAGGGAGAAGGAGATGCACACTTTGAAACAGGGTTGAAGAAATGTGAAAGTGGTAAAGGTCTATGAAGAATGACCTCATTTAAATGTAGTAGAGGTGGGATGAGTCCATAAACTATGGAATGTCACTGGTTGCAGGGGAGGTGAGCCTACTCAACCTAGGATTCCAAATTGACATATCAAGATGAGGTCAACATCCATTCACAATGGAAATCCTTGTTCCAAGATATGTTAGGATAGTGAAAATCCAATGTTGAATAGAGAATAAGAGAGAACATGTTGTTTTATCTTTTTCTTATGCAATTGATGATATGTATGAAGAACAATACCATGCATGATGACCTCCTTTACCAAATATGGGGATTGCATCTATTATATCTTCATATGGGAATTCTTGAAATTTTAAGATATTGATTCAAGGTCGATTTTATTTCATTCTTACAAACACGTGGAAGGTTACTTCATTAAAAGTGTGAAACCATTGGGTTTTTTAGAAGAAGAACTCTGAGTTGGTCCTACAAGTAGTTTTTTTATAAGAATAAAGTGAAGTTGAGGAGGGAGAAGGAGATGCATACTTCTAAATAAGGTAGAAGAAATGTAAAAGTGGTAAAGGTCTATGAAGAATGATCTCATTTCAAAGTAGGAGAACGTGTAATGCCACCAAAGATCACCACTTTCTAGAGGTTGGATATGGTAGGAAAATTTCATGGATGTTTTATATCAGTGGGGTCATTAAATTAGTGGTTAGTCATGAATTGGAAGCATATTTTGGGCTATATTCCATATTTTCATATAAAATACAAGGGCTAGATCACTTTTGTATTTAGCCATGAGAAGTACCAAGAGATTACTTTGAAAAAATGTTGGTTTTGGAGAAAAAATATTTTTATCTTTAAAGGTTTGGGAGCCATGATTTGAGTAGGTAAACAAGAATTATGGGTCAAACTACTATGGATTTATTAAACTGTGGGATGAAGAACAACTTAGAAACATTGGAAACTCAATTGGAACCCTTGTGTGTTTTAAAAATCGTTTTTTCTCCAAATTGATTGGGGTGGTGACAAGATTATGTATTGAAATGGAACTAAGGTGAGGGATTCTAGAGTCGATGGACATTATTTATGGAAAATGGAATCATAGGAAAACTTTGGATAACCAAAATATCCCCTTTTTATAGCATCTCTATGGCTACCATGGTTATCTCAAGTAAGAAATCCAATTAAGGAGATTAAATAATCTTGGAAGTGGTAGGCGAGGAGATTCATTCTCAAACCCTCAAGATTATCCCATTTCCCATAGTGGGGGTGATGTCAAAAGAAATCAATCAAGTGATGGTGAGAAAATATCAAATTTTGGCTCAATTTCCCCTTAGCTAAATCTAATGGATGACAGGAACAACCAATTGATAGTACACTTCCCACATTGAAGGATGTTTGTGGGAAGGCGAATATTAGTTTTAGGGATACATCAAATTCTAATCCTCTTCATGTGTTGATGCATGGAAGGATAATTAGTTCTAAATTAGGGTTTACTAGGGTCTATTGGCTCTCGTATGGCCAAAAAGGAATGCACTCTTCATAATGGACTAGGCCTTCCTCCCTCTTCTATTACATCACAAGATCAAGATGGAATTTACTTGCTAAAAAACTTGATAAGAGATAAGGAATATATAGATCCTTCTAAGTAGACTGAATATATTGAGGTATGTCAGGAGGGCCTCATCATCGAAACAGTTTCTACTATCCCTTCCACTCCATAAAAATCCTTTGATGGAAAAAGTGAAAAAAGGTACTGTGAGATCATGTAAACAATTTATTTATAACTCTCATGACGGAGAAGTAGCAAGGGGAATCCAACTGGATGGAGAGAACCTTGTGATTGACACAACCCAAGAAAGGAAATCATATATTATTCTAAAAAATAAAAAGGTTGAGAGAGAGGCAACAGTTGTGAAGCGAAGGGAAACATTAAAGGCCCTTGGAGAAATAACAAACCTCAAAAGGGTCAAACAATGCTCATCTTATCTCTAAATATCCATAGGCTTAGCATTAACCATAGAAAAAGTACAAACCATAGGTTAGTTATTTTTTATAATCCAAATCTTTATGCTTGTAGGAAATTATAATTTTGGGAAGCTCACCTATAGATATTTTGTAATGCATTTTGATAGGATGGGAGTTTCCTGTCCTAGATTCTAGTGGAAGGTCTAGGGAATCATCAGAGGATGGAATAAAACATGTAGGTTGACGATTTCTAACATATTACAGTCTACTATTAGGGATGACTTGCAATATTTAGACTTGGGGCAAACATTTTTTATCTTTAATTTCCATGGTTGTTAGCTAAATAGAAGAGATTAATGGGACAACTGGTTTCTACATGACTATTTAAAACATGACAATGTAATACTGGGTGGTGACTTAAACTTCACTAGAAGTTGGCAGAGTTTGGGGAGAAAAGTGAGACTTGATCCTTTAGTTGATTACTTCTTACATAAATTTAAAGAGGTCAAATTGTGTTATCGTAATCCACGTTGTGAGAGATGCCAACAACTTGTGCTTCTATATTTGAAAATATCTCTTCTGATTCATCCCATGGTTGGAAGTATTGTGCATCTACTATTTTCACTGCTAATAATTTATTTCTCGTCAACTATAGTATTGTATTGTCTAAAATTTTACAAACTAACATGGTTGATTAGTAGTATATTTTGTTGCACTTATACATAAGTACCGCATGCCGGCTTCAATAGTTATCTTGGTTATCCCTAGAAATTTATCCATAATTATGTTATATATTTATCAGACATTGTGAGGAGTCTATATTCTACTTTGGAAACTCCAGTCTTTGGAATTCTAGGCATTGTGATTGTCTTATTTTCTCTCTTCCTATATCCCCCTGCTTTAATAGTGACAACCCTTTGTCTTTCACCACTCTACTGAGCCAAAAATATAATAAGAATTATGTGTATTAGAGATTTTTCCTCTGTTGAAGAGGTAATATTATGTTAAAAATCTCCCTAGAATTAGTTAAATGGTTTAGCAATTCGACAATGTGGATAAATCCTATTATTTTGTTAAGGTGGTTAGCCTAAGTTTATAATATAATATTGAGAATCTGTCATTTAATAGAGGGAATTACATAACCTTCAATGTATTTATGTTAATATTTTGTGGAATAGGGGTTTTTCATGGTGTTGGATCCATCTATGCATGCAAAAATGCAATTTAAACAATGGAAAATTGTGATTTCATCAACAATTAGATTGTCATGATAATTCCCTAGAACTTGTATTGTATTTAGAATATGTTATACCTTTTATAATGGAAAAAAGAAGGATGGATAGTAAAAAAGTTGTAGTGAAAGTACACAACTATTAAAAAGTCTAAGTTACTAATGATTTATGCTAGTTAAGCCAAATATAACACTTTGATTAATCCTCATAATAAGATTCGAGACTTCATGAAAATACTAAGGACTCAAAATTATAACGAATACTAGCTCATGGATTCTTGTAGAGGCTCTCTAAGTGCCTCTCTCTCTTGTTAAGGTGATTAACCTAAGTTTATAATATTATATTGAGAATCCGTCATTTAATAGAGGGAATTATATCACATTCAATGTATTTATGTTAATATTTTTGTGGAATAGGGGTTTTTCATGGTGTTGGATCCATCTATGCATGCAAAAATGCAATTTAAAAATGAAAATTTGTGATTTCGTCAACAATTAGATTGTCATTATAATTCCCCATAACTTGTATTGTATTTAGAATATGTTATACCTTTTATGAGGGAAAAAAGAAGGATGGATAGTAAAAAAGTTGTAGTGAAAGTACACAACTATTAAAATGTCTAAGTTACTAATGATTTATGCTAGTTAAGCCAAATAACACTTTGATTAATCCTCATAATAAAATTTGAGACTCATGAAAATACTAAGGAATCAAAATTATAACGAATACTAGCCTTGATTCTTATAGATGCAAAGTTTTATAAAAGCAAATTGGAAATAGGTCAACTAGACATTGGATCTCATGAGGTCATAGGTATTCATTTTGTTATGGACTAACCCTCTTTGAAAAGGACTCTTCATATCATACCTTGCACCTGAACCTGGGTGGGGAGGACAACAACTAATCCTCCCAACCACCAGGCTAGACCCAATTGACATGTTAATTTACTTTCAAACAAAATAATGTTAGGAAGCACTTAAAGCCTTTCTTTTATAAACTTTTCAATGAAATACATATAAAGAAATATAATAAATTAAAATGACTTAAATTTTATTTATTAATTATTATTTTTTATTAATATATATATATATATATATATATATATAAATTAATAAATTATTTTCTCAATATAATGCATATACATTGAATTTTCATTCACTCTTTAAACCCATGAGGTTTTAATCATATAATTTTATAAACTTATTAAATCAAAATGTAACATTTAAATTTTAATTATTTATCCATGATTGATATGTATCTTTTTAATGTGTGTTTTAAACGTTTGTTCTTTAATGTATAAAATCTATAGAATGCTTTGTTTTAGTTGATGCTTAAATTATTCAAATTTGTAGTTCTCAGTATTCAGAATAAAGGCATCCAAGTTCCCACAGACATAAATAAACAAAACATTAATTTTGTATAACTGTGATCATGCTTTATGAGGAAGTTGCTCTGGGTGGGTTTAAAGATTGCACTCATAGAGATGAATTCACATTTTCCAAGGAGCACAAGATTGTCTCTTTTCCCTGGCCATGCAGTTATGTCAAACCACACTGCCATGAAAATGTTCTTGAATAAACCTTGGTGGAGACAAGGAATTTATGGTCTTGATTCGAATATTAGTGTATAGAAAGTTTTTCATTGTGCAGTATGGCAGCAAGTGAAAGATCTCCCTAGATATAGGTAGAAAAATATAAGAGAAAGAGCATCCTATAGTATGGAAGCGAGTGAAAGATCTCCCCAGATAGAGGTAGAAAAATATAAGAGAAAGAGGATGAAGAAAGCTTCAAACCACAACCATGAAAAAGTTCTATATATAAGAGTTTTCTCTGGTATAATCTGCCATATGAGATAAATATTTTCCCTTTTTTCCATATGATTTGAAATACTAAGAAAAATATAAATGTTACATAACTTTGTTTTATTAAGTTGTAATTTAAAAAATATATTTTTATTTTAATTAAAAAACAATTGAATTTGACTGGATTAAAGTAAGCTCATTTGGAAAAAAACCACTGCAAAACGTGAATTAAGCCTTTGAGATCCAACACAAAAAGTATTAGTCAGTAATCACAATTTTTAATATGTGAAGGATCACAATCTTTAATATGTGAAGGGTTGTCAATTTCCCAACCTACCAAAATATCCCTCATTCCTGTAATTACCCATCTCTGACATCCAACATGTAATTCTCCCATGTACCAAAACCTCCATTTTTCCTGAAAAACAATATTGTAGGGTGGTTGGGCAAGTAAAATGTGAAATATTGTTTAAAATATTAATCTTGATACCAGATGGATTGTGGATTATTTTGTCTGCACCTTAATTTAATTGATAATTACTTGCGCCATGATATACAAAGATATGTGTGGATGGACTTATGTGTAGTTACTTTGGATCCATAAAAATTTAATGAATATTTATCTTGCACCATTGAATAGGCTGTGATTTAATAATTGGATTGCTTGCGCATTTGAATAATGATGGATGTACAATGATTTAGCATGATTACTCACACACATTTCATTAATGGTGATGCATGTTTAGTTTAGTAATAAAATTTACTTGCGCACCTTAATTTTAGTGGGTGTGTGGTTGCTTCGTCGTCATTCTCTTGCACCTCACATTTATTGTTAAGTAATCTTGTGTCATGAAATTATGTACACGCATGACTGATTTAGCAACTAGTTTCCTCTTTCACCCTTACTTAAGTTGGCATGCGAATGTTCTAGAATTGTTACTCTTGCGCACAACGAATAGTTAATCATTGATGTATAATTGATAACGATAATGATTACCCTTGCGCCATGGATTATTTGATGTTTTAGGATTGATGGATCGATGATCATTGATGTTGTTGTTTTAACTAGTTTCTTGGATATGATTGTGCTAGTGGGATGTAGACACCTCTTTGTTCCTCAGAACAGTCATCATCCCTGAGACCTTAAATGGTTAAAATCAATTGGAACCTAGGCTTGAGCATTTCTTATGTGTCTTGGAGGTCCTAATCATGCAAGGTAGGATGGGCAGGTAGCCATTTTATATTCATCATCTGATGAATGTTGTTGTAAATTGCTTCAAGATTTTATGATGTGCTAATCTACTACGCTATTTATGTTTATGTGTCGCTATCCTTCGTTGACGCATTGAATGCATCGTTAGTGATTTACTTGATGAGTAGTTGGTACTACTTTTACTTATGATGTTGTTGAATAGACGCTGCCATGTTCATGTGTTGATGTTAATTTCTTAATGCAATAAAAAAAAATTACCTTTTGTGCTTTGAATTTTCTTAGGCATAACGAAGGGTTGTTACACTTCAGAACTCCGAGAGTTCAGAGCTTAGGGACTCCAGGATGTTTTGAGAAGATGGAGCATAAGAGAAAAACGACCGAAGGCCGAACCTATTTTCCCGTATTCCAATTTATAATAAATATTAAAGGGAATTAATTATATTACATGGTGGTATAATTAATTGTATTGTCATAAAGGAATAATAGAGGTGGGACCCTCTCCGTAGCTCTAGCATTCAGGATATCTGGGTATACTCATAAAAACCTGATTAGGAATATTCAACAAAGTCTGGAGGCTTAGGTATTAATGGATATTAATAATCATAAGTGATCCTTTGATATAAATTAATCATATTATAATATAATCAAATAGAATTATATTACAATATAATTAATAAAAGGACAATTTGTAATAATAAATATAAGGTTGCATATAGTTAATCCTTTTCTCAGTAAATAAATAAATATGCATATATTTATATACATGTGTTAAATTGAGTGAAATTTGGTATGGAGTTGTGTGTCAGGGAAAAATTGAATTATATACTTTAATTGAGGTTAATCAACTTAAGTATATTATGGAGAAATTAACCTCATTGTGCTATAATATAATTACTGAGCAAATTAAAGAAAAACAAATTCCAAGAAATATACTACGGATTCATCGCTCGGACATAGGAATAACTTAGTGCTATAAAGGCTTAGATCAAAGTATTTCATGAACTCAGGTGATGTTCATGTGATTAATCATGAGTATATAACTTAAGTTTCCTATCCTTCAATGGATTCCAGTAGTGGCTAACAAGATAATCAAATGGCTAAAAATTAACACTAAGGAAATTGCCATTGGGTTGCGGAATATCCAATGCAATAAGGGTTCTGAGTTTCAATCTTTCACACACAGTTGTTCATGCAAATTTGTGAGAACATCTTATTAAACTTCAATGATTATTTCTTATAGTGGATCCACACACATGCTGGAAGAAAACAAGTCAAGGAAATTTAATAAAAGAAACAAGAAAATAGGATAGCATACTTGCAAATGAAATGAAATATGAATGCACAAACTGAACCTAAAACACACAAAGAAAACCACTCAAACTGTAGGAAATATAAAGAGGTAAGATGAATTTAAGAGAAATCAATCAAACTATAATCAAACAATATATGCAATCTAAAATCAATATATTTCCACAATCAAATGCATCAATCACAATGAGCAAGCATGGAAAGAAATGAGAAGGAATGGGAAAGAATGGCAATGTAGAAATACAAGGTGGAAAGAAGTGGAATGCTTATGCAATGGAAATGAATACCAAATCTCTAAAAGAAGATAAAAATGGAATGCTTATTGAAAATGTCCAGTCATATATAAAATCAAAAGAGGAAAAGAAGGATAGGTACTCTCTGTAGACTCAGAGCTTCAATGTAAAGAACAATAATCAAAGAATAATTGAGAATAATATGGACTTCTCCAATTGGCAAAAGATATATATTTAAAGCACAATCAATTAAAAAAAAATATTGTGTTGAATAAGTTGAGAGCAGGGTGATTTCCTTGTGTGAAAAATCAATAAAGTTGTGTAATTTAATGTGCATTCATCAACCAAGGAATCGGTAGATGAAAAGATAAGACAATTATTTGTCATGAAATGTAATTGCAGTGTGACTGGGCATTGATTCCATGTGTAGAGAATGAGGCAAAGAGATGGGTCAATATGCTCTTGCAATGACTAATTATATTGCATGATTAAATCTATAGTCAATGGGAAAATTGTGTTGAAGGGAAAAGAGCAAATATGGAAGAGAAAAGTTAAGTATATGCAATGAATAAGACAACTCTATTTTTGTGTTTTCTTAATGCAAATTATTATATGTTAGCTAATACTTTGTTTTATAATTTTTTGGATAGTAAGAAACTAATGGGTAATTTAAATGGTAGATTTAATGGGAAAATTGGATGGAAAATCAATGATGAATGAGATAATTGCAATGAGGGATTGCCCATAGCCTATTCAGCATAAAAACAGAGCATAGGAAGAATACACAGAAATATAAGCACGCAAATGTGATAGGAGAGAATGTTAAATAAATTCAAAGAACAATGTGATAATGTATTCAATTGGGAGGTTTACAATATGAGTTCTAATGAACATAAAAACTACAAAACTAAAATTGGAATTCAAACCACACAATCCAAATTGTGAATGAAATTATAACCTTTAAACAAATTGAAGAATAAAAGAAAAATACATAAGTGAAATGCTAAGTGGTTAATATACAAAGGGAAACATTATTACCAAGTGGATGGGCCCTACCCAATAGTTAATTTGATACCAAAAAGAAGTCAATCCCCTTGAATGCACAGAACACCAATTCTTTATTCCATCAAACTCATAAATTACAAAAAGGAAGATCACTCTCACAATAGAATTCTAACCTTAACTACAAATGAATGAATCCTCTTTAAAGCCTATGAATACTTTTTTATACACAAAAAACCATTGAAGAGTGGATGGGACTGAATCCCAAAGCTCTGATTTCAAATTTTACAATTTTAGATAAAATTCCCAAATCTGGGTTTTTTCGCCCAAATTAACAAATTTGTCCCAAAGAACTAGTGATAAGTCCTAAACCGTTTCAAATTTCCAGAAATGTCCCATGAGTTACTCAATTTATCCATCAGTGAAGAAAACCCATATCTCAAAAAAAATTTAGATCTCCCTTCATTTGCACGGAAATCAAGGTGCAAGTTGGTACCAAGATTCTGTAGGATGTTGGTACCAAAATTTTGTAGAACCTTCTTAGTACTGGATTGAGTACTGGACTTTTGAATATAACATATTTCTTAGAGAGAACCACATTAGTAAACCATTATTGATAAAACCATGCTAAAATCATATTTAATTATTAAAAATACAAGAAATCATTAATAATTAGCCACAAGGTAAAATGAATATATTTTAGTGAAAATTGGTAATATAATGGTTATGAAATATGTGGTAAGTACATAACATGTCTTGTGAATGATGGTTTTATATAGTAGAAAATATGACATATTTGGACCTCAATACTGCCCCACGATTGTTGGTTTGCATTTCCTCATGAAAACAAAATTCTCATGTACTTTATTTAATCATTGATTTTTGTGACTTTGTTTCTTTGTCCAGGTGTTGTTTTTTATGGAGCAACGCCATTTTTCATTTGATCTTGTCATGTATTTTTAACTTAGTTTCTATTAGAATGGAGAAATGAAAATTGAGGACAAGTGAGATGGGCTATGAAGGGATGGTGGATAGTCTGGTAAGATGAATATGGACTTAGGTGTTTGTATACTCTATTTTTTTTTTTTTTTNTTTAGGCAATAATGACTTCATCCTTTTAATCTGAATTCTTTATGATATATAAGGAGAATACACTAGATGTTGCGTTGGATTTATGTACCAAAATATTTTTCTTTTCATTCATATGGCCTTATCAGAGTATTACACACTTTATTATGAATTGTAGATGAATAATGAATGATAGTGGTTTACGAAAGATAAAATTTATGGTGTGGTTAATCATTAAGTTCCCTTAAACTTTTTAATGAATAAAAGAGTCTTAAACTAGTCTTATCTCAAGTTGACCTTCACTTTGATGTGCATTGCAGGCTGATGGAGTGGATAATGAACCAGAGTACATGTTGGTTGAAACTGAAGATTAAGTTGAGCAAGACTGAGAGCTACTAGATATCTAGGAGAGAGGTTGACGAGTGATG
>SNQJ01S0026714.1:14194-39234 GCA_010110895.2 Picea sitchensis | reverse complement strand
GAGTGTGTGTATAAATGAGGCACTGGCCTCTCTTATTTATACAATTCTAGCACATGTGGAAGTGTCTCTTCACTGTCAGGGCTGAATTCTTCTTTTGGGTGGTTATAACCACCTTTAATATATGTTGGGGCCTCTTTAATATATTATGGGGCTGACTTCTTATTTAGCCTATTACAATTAGGGTTTGACCAATCCGCAAAAGGGGATTTGGTCATTTACAATACCCGACATGATCAATACACAAAAGGGGATTGATCTAATCAATAATAAATATATTTTATCTTTATCCACAAAAGGGGATAAGAATATTCTTTGCAGTTACACAATATTTTAACACATGATCCACATAAGCCAGTGGAAAAACATATGTCTTAGTTTAACATGAAGCGGTACAGGCATGAGAATTCCGTGTATGACTAAATATTTAGAGGGGTGAGATCTTATGAGGAAGTCCAAAACAGATTCCTAACCCTGCCCCCATACCAACAAGTTGGTTTCCTCAGCTTTCAGAAGCATAGGCAGAATAGTCTGCCAAAGATATTGTAGGGAGAATCAATGGCCAAGCCTCCTTCACAGGAAGCTAAATCTACATAATCTGAGCCAAGATCCTCCACTAAACCCAAAGACGAAAAGGCCCCAAAAATCCCAGAGGTATTATTTTAGGAGATACGAACGTCACTATCAGGTTAAATGATCCACAAGTGATAGCATGGTTAGATTCATTCATGAATCGGGGACAAATCGTCTCTCATTCAACCCAAAAAACTCTTGTTGGAACCCCCAATACAACAAGACAACAACATTCCACTAAAGTTGCCTCTCATATTGCATCACTAACTCCTCTACAGACCAGCTTCAGAAATCCTAATTTCGAAATCACTTTTATGGGTGATCTTACTCCCATCTTTCTTAAGGAGATGCCTCCTTCAGATTTATTCTTTAGTAAGAAAAGGAAGGCCATCATGAAAATAGAATATCACCAAAAGGACGGAGTCGTAAATAAAAGGAAAAGATTGGTGTATGATGAAAATGATGAGGATGGCCCACAATTTGCAAAAGAGGTTGCAGGTTCATTAGGTGATTTTTCTACTGCCAATCAATGGTCAGTGGAAAATTTGACTGAACAAATGCGACATAGTTCCTATTGGTGGAACACTTGCAAAACTTGATATATGCCGTAGAGCAGACTATCAAGAATAGAATGAGCTAGGATTTCGAACAATTCAGGGCTAGTGATCGACAACAGATTCAACAACTTCAGGTTAACCTTGAGTAGCTCCATCAAAGTTCACAAACCAACCAAGTTCTGGTCACTCAACATGACGAATTGATAGAACAACTGCAAGCCAGATTGACCCTAACTGAAGGTACTACGATAGATATCTCAGCCTTCAAAACTCAAGCGTTGGAAATCAATGAGAAGCTGGAAGTTTCCCAATAGGATCTTTATCTGAAAAAGAGGCAGTTGACCTTTCCCTAAAGGATATCTATGTCAAGGAAAAAGAGGCCCACTCAACCCGGTGTAAGTTTCAATAAGTCCTCATATTGATGCAGAAAGCTAATGTCCTTGATTTTCCTCTTCTCTCTTATTCGAAACAATTAAGAGGTGAGATGGCCCTAAAGGTTTGGGAATAAAATCTAGAAGAAGGAAAGAAATCTGCCAAAGAAGTGAAAGAAGCTTGTCTAGAGGCATTGTCATCATTAAACAAAAAGCTAATTGAGTTTGAGGGGAGAAATATTTTATAAGCACTGGGGAAAATTGAGATAGAAATGAACCAACAAAATTCCAAAAAGAATAAAGAAGAAACTTTGGCAGTGATTCAAGGAATGAGCCATATTGATCTTCTTAAAATCAATAAATGGCTAGTTCATCCAAGTTCATTGTTTCAGGCCACAGTCCAAGAGGTGAACAAGATCCAAGAAAAGATACCTCAAATACAAAGGAAATTATTCGCTTTCGAAGTAAATGAAAAAATTGAGCCCTCAAGGTTCATGGTGGCATTGATGGATAGATGCACCCAATGCATTGAACATGGAAAAGAAAGCATAGATGGGAGAAAGTGAGAAAATGTGCAATTTCCATTCCTTCCACCTTCTCTACCTTTCACCTTTCGAAATTCACTTACCTTATCCACCCACATTCTAACCTTCACTTATCCCACCTCATCATCATACCCTTGTTCCCTCATCCTTCTTTCCATAAGAGGTTACTCTTCCCTGTGACTGTTATCCATCCCTTGATGAACCTATGCTGTGTCATTTGTCTTATTATCCTCCCTCCATGACCTTGATTGCAATTCATTGCCCCGCTAAATATATCTGAAGGGACATATGGCAACGAAATTAAACAATTAAGAAAATCTACCAAATGATTAAGGTGGCGTTAATGACATGTGTACCTAGCCCAAAGGACTAAGGAAAATGAGCACTTCTACCAGTAGATGAAGAGACAGAGGAGAGCGCCAATGAAACTCATCAAAATTTACACGTTGTTTTATTCAAATGTATGTTATTTTTAGTTAAATATTGTAAGACGTCCAATGGTTTTTAGTTGTGACAGATTTTTTATAAATACATAGATTTAAGATCTATTGAGGGATGCTTCTTGCCGAATGTAATAAAGAAACTCTCTTTTTGAGTATTAATACAAGTCCAGATGGAGATTCTAATTTTCATTCAATTTGAGTTATGTGTTTCCTCTGTGTTTCCATTTTCCCGAATTTATTTATGTAATTCCTTGAAGAGCGATTGGTTCCAATTTAGTATTACAACTACTGTGATCATATTATACCAACAATTCATCCAACAAGCAGTTTTTCCTCTGTTATTACTATGAGTAAAAGCAATACCTGTGATCTGTGTGAATTATTTCATTTCATATCCTATTCAAGGGTGCGTTCTTTACCTTTCTTCCATTGCGAAAAAGGTGAGACTTGTCTGTAATTGATGCCTAACTTTGTTTAACAGTTGTGTAACTCTTTTCTACACCATTTGATATTATAATTGTGACTCAGATAACGAAATACAACCTCTGTATTTTCCTATTATTAATTTCATTTAAAGATCATTTCTCATAAAATTGAAGGTAGGAAAAAGACTCATTAAAACATTTTCTTTAAACACTTCTGATGCCTGACATTATTCTTTGAGCCTTAGGATTAATCTCAGGAACAACAGATGTTATGGTAAAGAAACAACCAAAACTTAGACTTTATTCATGCTTGTAAATTTGAAAATGAAATTTATTTTAAAATGTTACAAGCATAAATGAAATTCCTAAATTACTTATTTACATATAATTTCATCAATCTTTAATAGTTTTATGCTCAAGAAACCATGTAAATTATGATGGGGGATTTTTTCTCTGATCCATAAATAGGAAAACATGAGGAGATAAGTGGTCTTTAACAAATAATAAGCTGATAGGAAACCAATCATCCTTGTTTAATTTCTAAGAGAATTTATGTCATTCAAGTAATATTGATAAAGTTCACATTTGAGTTTATTAGACTTCTACATTTATGGGTCCCACTTCTAGGACAATGACATCCTAAATATGAATGACATGGTATTAAGATCATTTTACAGACATTCTCAAATGGCAATTAGATGAATTTCATTAGCCTTTTGTTCAACCATGCATGCTTATTATTAAGGATTTACACAAGTATATTGTTCATACGAACAAATATTGATTAGGCATAGTAAAAGATATCAAAGTCAGAACCCATTTCCAGCAAGCCTGTTCAGTACCTCAATGGGGTAACTTTGACATCTAAAAAAAAAATAATCCTCCCCCGGTAGAATGCACCATCACCCACGAGCATGTTCAATACCTCGATGGGTTTTCCTAGTCACACCACATGCCAATACCCGCTACCAGCAAACCTGTTCAATATCCCGGTGGGTTAGCCTCTTACACCCATTTTCCATGAGAGGTTCTTGTCCTAAAATTCAACCTTAAGATAAAACTTCATAGGTTGATTTTCCATGGGTGAATGGAGGAGAAGCTCTGAAAACATTTTTACGGGATGGGATGGTATTAGTTTGGAAGACATTCTACAAATTTCCCATAAAGGATTGTTCTCATGAAAAATAAACTTATGTATTTAGATCATTCCAAAGACATATCATGGTTAAATTTACTTAATGTGTGGTGGATGAGTCCATAATAGAATGACTTGAAGGTGCCTCTAGCCCCTAAATTCATCTTCTTCATATAAGATTGTGTTCCCTCACAAGTAGAAGTTTCATTCACTCTCCTGCCACTATTTGATAAGAATGCTTGAATAATAAGTTCTGATATGAAACTATGATGTACAAGTTACCTCTGGGTATCACTATGTAGACCTTAAAGATGTTTTAAATCCCCATAATTTTTAAATATTGGGCTTTATGGGAAACTGTTATTATTAATAGTCAGACATTTGTATGTAATAATAAGAAGAAATATCCTAATTTGTTTTGGTTTCTAAAGTCATTAATATTATCTTCATCTCAATTCATTTATTTGGAAAGAAACATGAAAAGATGTTGCATTTATTTAGAACTATGTTAACTAACATGCATATTTTACTCTATCCTATCCAAGAACAAGAAACTGTTATTATTAATAGTCAGACATTTGTATGTAATAATAAGAAGAAATATCCTAATTTGTTTTGGTTTCTAAAGTCATTAATATTATCTTCATCTCAATTCATTTATTTGGAAAGAAACATGAAAAGATGTTGCATTTATTTAGAACTATGTTAACTAACATGCATATTTTACTCTATCCTATCCAAGAACAAGAAACCATATTTCACGTGTAAGAATATTTCCAATGTAACCATGTGCATAATAGGAATACAAATATACTCACATTCATGTTTGAAAAATATACTTTAGTAAGTACCTTAACATGAGGAACCAAATGACTTGAATGATAAGATGTAAAGAGTTGTTGAAGAAGAGAGTGGTGGTTCAATCTAGTTGTCGTATGGAACCAATGTTCTATAAAGTCATGATGTTCTTGGTTCACTTCCTCATTTAGACCACTCTGCATGTCTTCCTCTATCATGCCTTGTGGATCGTCTTCTTTCAAATGACTAGTCTCATTATTATGTGGGAGCATCATCAATGATGTCAGCGAGCACACACGGCATGATAACTCAGTCCTGAGAATCGTTTGGAATCCAAAACCGTTGGCACTTACTGAGGATTTTGGTTACTTGATCGTGAGTGATTGTTATCACTCCTAGTCATGAATGTAACAAAATTATGTAACAGTTAGTTTGTTTCAAGAAAATGAGTAGTTGGGAGGGAACCCTAAGGACCCTATGAGTTAAAGAGAGGTTTTTTACGCCCAAATGAAGCTGCTTCGAGCTAGTAGGAGATGTTATGAATTTGTAATTGTTGTTTGATTTTAGCTATAGCCATTTTTTCTTTTGAATGAAGATAACAGAGGAAAATTGATCCAATGTATGTTGTGAATATTGTTTGCAATTTCATGTTATTATTGCTTTCATGAATGAATGAATCTTGCTACGAGTTTATGACAATGTGAAATGTTTGTATGAGTTTCCATTGGTTTCTCTTATGTTAAGTTGGTGCAAGGTGTGCACACAGAGCACAAGGAGTGCATTAATGGGATCTTTTTCAATCCTGAAGCTCAGAAGAGATAGCACAGGACTTTTCCTTTGCAAGGAGTGCAAAGTGACTGTTGTGAGGCATGCATAGTCATATGCAAGAAATCAAACCTTTCATAAAGATCCAACGCAAGGAGCGCACAGATCCGAGATTCGACTAAGTGTCGAAGGGACTCTGCAAGAAGCCAAAGAATCAGAACAAAGGGATGTCAGGAGGGCGAGCATAATTTATTTTCAAGAAACCCTTTGGTTTGAGTTTGACAAAATTCCTGAAAACGCAAAAAGTGTGTGGGAGATCAAAATATTCGAAGGAAGTGTAAGCTCAGGAAGGGGAGCGACAACTGCTATCGGATTAGCTGTAGAGGAAGAGATATAGCTATCAAATATTGTGTCTAAAAACCCAGAAGAATGCACAAAGGGAGATCAGGTCTGGACCGTTAGATCTGAGCACGTGGACCAACAATAGTTGGATCCAGAGGTAAGTGCACTAACTTTAAACCTTTGGAAGTGCACAGGGTAAGAAACCTCATGAAGTTGAAGTTCGCGAAAGAATCACAATCATTGATCAAAGGAAAGTGAGGACCATAGATCTGGTCCCAAGAAACTCGTAAGTTCAGATATTCAGAGAAGAGAGGTGAGTAGTCCTCCAACTTCGTGAAACATGAAGCTTTGAGTTCGCGAAGGAGATCCCAATCGTTGGATCATGGAGGGATCTAGACTGTCGATCTGAGGAAAGTGCATAATTGGGGATCAGGAGAAGGGAGGTGCACAATCTTCCAACTACCTGAAACGTGAAGGAGAAAGCAGGATTGTCGAATCACATGGATTGTGGACCATTGATCTGATGTGAGTGGAGCCCAGATTTTGGATTTTGAAAATTGAGAGGATGAGCAAACAAATATTTAGGAGATGCAAAATGAAAAACCACAAAGCGCTTGAGAGGTTGGCCCTAGTTCATAGTGAGGGGTCACATCGCCAAAGATTAAGGGAGGAGTTAGCACGAGTGAGGCCCCACTTTGCGAGTTCGAAGATCAGAGAATCAGAGCCGACTCAAACATGATTACCCAACTTGGAATTTCACAAAGCGCCTTTTGGTTAAGGGTATGGTCACAACCAGTGGTCATGTGGAGAGGGGGCTTAGCTAGAGAAGAGCCAGTGCTTGTCAGGTGTTGAAATTTGAGCAGTGCTCAAGAGAGGGCCCGTGGGTCTCATACGACCTGTGCATTTGAAGAAAGGACCTATGCAATTGATTTTTGGGTCTAGTAGAGACCCAAAGAGCCGATCTGACTCAATATCTTAATCGATCCTTGATCAGGAGGTCAACAGCCCCAAATAGAGAAGGGGGGGGTCTGGATCAAATGGTATCAGAGCGAGATTTCATCTGTAGATTTCAGGTGAAGGAAATAAAGGGAGAAGATACGAAAGAACTCGAAGTTGTACTCTATGTGTGAAAGAAAGTCAACACAAGGTCACCGAGGGGACAAGGGGAGCCACCCTTATCCAATCGAGCTATAGAAATGGAGATGCGAGAACTTTGTGCAAGAATAGAGGTGATGGAGGTAGCGCAGAGGAGGGCACCTGATGCTGGAGACATCAATGATGCAGAGAATGAAGAAGTAGAGGTCAAAGAAGCTGTAGGAGAAAATGTTGTCAAAGAACATTTGTTGAGAGTAGTTGTTAGATTGGAAGGTAGAGCCAAGATAGAGGTCCCAATGTATCAAGGCAATTTGGATGTGGAATAGCTGCTGGATTGGATAAGATCCATGGAAAAATATTTCGACTATGAAGATGTCAGTGAGGAGAAAAGGATGAGGCATGTTGTCACCGAGATAAAAGGACATGTAGCATTGTGGTATGATGAATTGTAGGATGAGAGGAGAAGCAAAGGAAAACATAACATAAAGAATTGGGACAGAATGGTAGATAAGTTGAAGTCTAAATTCATGCCCAAAGATTATCATATCAATCTGTTAAGGAAACTGTAGAACCCGAGACAAAAGGGTATGATGGTTAAAGAATAGACAGAGGAGTTCTACAAGATGAGCATCAGAACTGGACAAAGAGAGAAAGATTAAGAGAAATTTTCTAGGTATATAAATGGCCTGAGGTATGAAATCTAGGATGATATCATCATGATGTCAGTAAGGAAAGTGGAGGATTCTTATTAGTTTGCATTGAAGGCAGAGGAGAAGTTGGCTAGAAAACAGAACCAACGAGGTAGAGGTAGGAACCCACCCCCAAACAAAGGCAGGGGAGTTGTCCATGACAAGGCACATAAATCCAAGGACGAGACTGAGAAGCCACATAGTCACTTAGAAAGAGGAGGAAGTTCACGAGGAGGATAGAATGGTGGAAGAAGTTCTTCTAGAGGGAGAGGAAGAAATAGAAGAGGAGAAGTAAGATGCTTTGCCTGTGGAAAAATAGGGCACATGTATTGGGAATGCCCCGAGAAGAAGAAAGAAGGAGAAGGTGACGCTCACATTTCAGAAGCACAGAGAAGGAATGTTGAAGCAAAAGGAGTATAGTATGGAACATCCCTAATGATGAGAAAGGTTCTCTTAAAACTAGAGGCAGAAGTTGAGAAGCCAGTGCAGAGGAACAACCTATTCAGGACAACTTGCAAGACTAAAGACATAGTATGCAAGGTGATAATTGACAGTGGGAGCATTGATAACCTAATATCCACATAAATGGTGGAGAAAATGGAGTTGGAGACAATTTCACATATAAGGCCATACAAAGTCTCGTGGTTGCAGAAAGGAAACTAGGTAATGATTACTAAACAATGCTTGGTTGAAGTTAAGATAGGAGGATGTAAGAATGAAATTATGTGCGATGTCATTCCCATGGATGTATGTCATATTTTGTTGGGGATACCATGGAATTTTGATAGGAATTGTAAATGTGTTGACCTACATAGAATAGATCTAGCTAAACAATGATACACACATTTGCAGAGAAAATTGGAAAAGAAGAAGAAGGAGAGAAAGAATGGAAAGCATTCTCATTAACTGTTATGAATAATGGATAATTTACACATGATATACTCTGTATATATCGATGAATTCGACTTGAGGTGAACCAAGTCTCCATAGTGGTGGTCTAGAGTGACCTGGACACACACCAACAATTACGGGAGTTAACTGCCACCTATTCTAGTCTCTCAGGCAGTTACGGAAGTGAACTACCACCTAGTTGAGTTAACTAGTCAACGAGTCTTCAGTTAATTGACTGAACAAAAAGTAGTGAGGAGTTAACTCAAGGAATCAAGGCTAATGTGACACTTTGGTGATGATACCAAGGCAAGGTTGAATTAGCATGGTGATGATCCCAATGTTGCATGGCGATGATCCCAATGAAACATCTAAACTCAACTAGTCAAACCGAAGTGTGAACTAAAAGAGAATATTCTCCAGGTGGAATATTCTCTCCTAAAATATAGGGGACTGGATAATGACTAATTATGAATAATAAACAAATAAAAACCTTAGGAAAAGGAAATCCTAGGTGTGTGTGAAGTAACTCCAACACCCCCCCTGAACATCACCATGGTGAAAATAAAGATTGGGTCCCGACAACGAGGGCATGTTAGGTACCCAAGTACAAAAGATACACTAAAAATAAAGTGAGGAAAGAGGGAAAACCTCATGGGAAACCCCCGCCCCCCTCAAGGTACAATGTATGTAAAAGGAAGAACTAAAGTTGCTAGGAAACTGTGTCCTTCACTCCAAGACGACCTCGCAGAGAATGAAATTTCTGCTCAGTGAAGGTTTTGGTGAAAATGTCTGTCGTCTGTTCTGCTGAAGGACAGAACTGTAAGTCTATGATCCCCTCATGTACTAAGTCCCATATGTAGTGCATGTGGATATCGATGTGCTTCATCTGCTACCTCTGAACTAGATCTCTGTAGAACTTCAGAGTGCTTTGGTTGTCACACCAGATGACGATCAGCCAATGAAACCGAATTCCCAACTCAGTGAGAAAATGTTATAGCCACATAGCTTGAATGGTAATGTTAACTACCCCTCTGTACTCTGCCTCGGCTGAAGATAGAGCAATGGGAGCTTGCTTCTTTCTTGACCAACAGATAGGCCCAAAACCAAGACTAAGTGAGTAACCAAATGTGGACATGCAATCAATGTTATTTCCAACCCAATCAGAATCGGTAAACCCAATGAGATCTAGTGTAGAGTCTGCTGCATAATGAATCCCAAAGGTGATGGTGCCATGTACATATCGAAGGATACACTTTGCAACTTTCCAATGTAGCTCATGCGGCTCCTGCATGAACCTGGAAACTGTGCCAACTAAATATGAGAGGTCTGGTCTGGAGTGTGTGAGATACAACAAGCTTCCCACTAGATGTCTATATAGTGTGCTCTCAACTAGTGGAGTCTCCCTGCCATCCTCAAGTTTGACTCTTGATAGGAAAGGAGTTGAAGCAGACTTGCAGTCTGTCATGTGAAATCTCTCAAGGAGATCTCGTGCATACTTGGCTTGAGACAGCTTGATGCCTGATGCATCCTGAATGATATCAAGTCCAAGGAAGAAGTGTAGCGGACCCATGTCCATCATAAAAAACCTGTCATGAAGAATCCTCTTGATTGCAGCTATCGCTGAAGTCGAGCAACCAGTGATCAGCAAATCATCGACATACATAACTAAAAGTAGAAGTGAATTATCCGTCTTGAGCATGTATACATTCAAGTTTGATTTACAATGTACAAAGTTTTGTGACAATAGGTAGGAGTCCATCTTGGCATACCATGCCCTTGGAGCCTTCTTGAGGCCATAAAGTGACTTATTCAGTCGACAGACCAAAGATGAGTCCTGCATAAATTCTTGGGGCTTCTCCATGTAGATCTCCTCAGAGAGATCACTATGAAGAAATGAATTCGTCACATCCATCTGATGGACTTCCCATCCCTTGGCTACCACAATGTAAAGGGCCAATTGAATGGAATCCATATTCACTACTGAAGCGAAGGTATCATCATAGTCAATACCATGTACCTACTGAAAGCCTTTGGCAACAAGCCTGGCTTTGTATCTGCTGATATATCCATCTATTGCGCTCTTGGTCCTGTAGACCCATTTGCATCTGACAATTTTCCTCCCAGAAGGAAGGGGAAATAGATCCCAAGTTTGGTTCTAGAGGAGTGAGTTGTACTCCTCTTGCATGGCGGATTCCCAAAAGGGATTTCTAGAAGCCTCTCCATAAGACTGTGGATCTAAAGACTAAACCAAGAAAAGATGCCTGGAAGGAAATGGTTCAGTGGAAGTGAGTGCAATAGGAGGCTCCTTGAAATCATATCGAGTCCTCCTAGTATTAGTTGGATCACCAATGAGATCCCCTGCATCCTGAAGAGTAGTCTATGCCCACTTGGGCCTCTACTCTGGATCTGCAACTGCATCTGGATGATCTGACTCTGCATCTGACTATACTGACTCTGAATCTGAATCATTTGATTCCTCTGAATCAGAACTCTTGTCTGAAGAAGAGTCAACATGTGCATACTCATCATCTCGAACAGGTGGAAGAGTGAAGGTGTCTTCATGCGACTGCTGAGGTACATGCGAGACACTTTCCTCGAATTGGACACTACACTCAATGATGAGTCGGGGTATCCAACAAAAATGCACTCAGTGCTCTGTGGATCAAGTGCCTTCCTCTTTTTAGAGGAAATCCGAGCCCATGCACGTGAACCAAAAATGTGAATGTGGGCCACTTCCAGTTTGAGGCTGCTCCAAGCCTCATAGGGGGTCTTATCCTTTACAGATCTATAAGGAGATATGTTTTGGATGTATGATGCATAGTTAAGTGCTTCGGCCCATAGTCTCTATGGTAGTGACTTTGCATGTAACATGCAATATGCCATCTCCTTTAGAGATCTGTTTTTCCTCTCAACAACTCCGTTTTGTTGTGGAGTGTAGGGAACTGTATGTTGCAACTGAATCCCTACCTCATGGCAAATATTATGAATCTCATGATTCACATACTCTCCCCCGTTATCAATTCATAGTAATTTGATCTTCTTTCTAGACTGTGTCTCAACCAAAGCTTTGAAATCTTTGAGGTGTTGAAAGACCTCAAATTTTTTCCTGAGAAAGTAGATCCAAGTAAAATGTGAGAAATCATCAACAAAAATGAGAACAAACCTCACTTTGCTGATCGATGGATGCGAAAAAGGACCCATGAGGTCACTGTGGATTAGATCTAAAGGTGCGGAAGCTTGCTGAGACTTTCCTTTGTCGAATTTCTCTTGAGGGTGTTTTCTGAGAACACATCCCTCACATACTCCCTTGGAGAAATGGATGTCTAGTAGACCATCATCTAATCTGTGCTTGCTAATCTGTTGCATGTATCTAAAATTCAAATGTCCAAACCTTTCGTGCCACATACTACTACTTTCATCAGCATGAGTAAGCAGTAAAGCAGAATCAGATTCAATGAATTCAGAAAATGTATACAATCTAGATTGATGATTTACCTCATCAGTAGCAACCTTGGAGTTGGTTTGCATGTTGTAGATGTCCATGGCATTTGGTGTGAATATGACTTTCTTTCCGGTGTCAGAATTCATCATTTGATAAAGAGAGAGAAGGTTGACAGAAAGCTTGGGAACATGCAACTCATTCTCGAAGCTTCTATTGGTGAGTTCAATACTTCCTTTGTCCGTGACTTCGACAGAAGAGTTGTCCCCCATCAGAATAGGAGGGCCTTTTCATGCATCCAAAGAATAATAGACTTCTTCTGAGGTAGCCATGTGATGTGATGCTCTTGAATCTATGATCCAAGCATCTGGAGAGGAGTTGATTGCAATCAAGGCATGGCTAGAATTTCCTTTCTTGGAATTCGAATCTTCTGGCTTCTTCTTCTTTGCACCCTCAGGGATATGATATCCAAGGTTTTTTTACTTAAGTATTTGAGACATCATATCTATTTTATTTTTCATGCATGCGAATTCTGAATGGAATCCTTTGTGACAGTACGTGCATTTATCTCCTTTTCTTCCCTTTTCTCCTTTGGATCCGGAGGCATCGGTGAAGGGTTTTGTGTACCCTTCCTTCTTTGTATGTGCATGAGATTTCCACTTATCTTTATCTTTATATTTCTGATATTTGTGGCTGCCATCATGCACAGTGATTGCATGCACCCTTGGGCCTTTGATTGCACCCATGTTGATGAGCTTGGTTTTCTCTTGTTTCAGGGATTCAATAAAGTCCTCAAGAGAAGGCATCTTCCAGGTGGCTCCAGAGGCGAAACTGACTGTATGGAATGTAGATACAGATACTAAGAATTCAGGACCAATCTTGGAGAGAATGGTGAGAACCATTTGATTCTCCTCCTTCGATTTATCAACCCTGCAATCTTTGATTTGCGACAGTAAATACTTGAATTTTGTAATGAAATCTTGGATATTCTCAAAGATTTTTGGATCCAATGTGAGTAGCTCCAACTCCAGCATGTGTCCCCTCTACTCATCCTGTTTTCCAAAAATCCCTTCCAATATGGTCCAGGCTTCATTGGGAGTCTTACAAGAAGATATATGAAAAAGGAGATCAGGAGAAATAAGACTGCAAATTGTTCCAAGTGCCTCATCCATGCGATTTAAGTACTTGGATTTTTCTATGGCTGATGTTGGTTCTGTATCTATATTCATGGTTAAACTATACAATCCTTTATATCGGAGATGTATGGCTATTTTCTCCTTCCATGCAAAATAGTTGTAAGGTGTAAGAATGAATTCTTTTTGGAATTCCATCTTTTCGCTGTCTTCGATCTTTTGTATCTGCAAACAATTTTGGTGTAGATTTTGCTTAGAATTTCGTTGGATCTGATACCATATAAATGTGTTGGCCTACATAGAATAGATCTATATAAACAATGATACACAAATTTGTAGAGAAAATTGGAAAAGAAGAAGGAGAGAAAGAATGGAAAGAATTTTCATTAACCGTTATGAATAATGAATAATTTACACATGATATACTCTGTATATCTCAATGAGTTCGACTTGAGGTGAACCAAGTCATCATAGTGGTGGTATAGAGTGATTTGGACACACACCAATAGTTACGGGAGTGAACTTCCACCTATTCTAGTCTCTCAGGAAGTTACGGGAGTGAACTGCCACCTAGTTGAGTTAACTAGTCAACTAGTCTTTAGTTAAATGACTGAACAGAAAGTAGTGAGGAGTTAACTCAAGGAATCAAGGCTAATGTGCCACTTTGGTGATGATACCAAGGCAAGGTTGAATTATCATGGTGATTATCCCAATGTTGCATGGTGATGATCCCAATGCAACATCTAAACTCAACTCAACTAGTAAAACTGAAGTGTGAACTCAAAGAGAATATTCTCCAGGTGGAATATTCTCTCCTAAAATATAGGAGACTGGATAATGACTAATTATGATTAATAAACAAAAAAAAACCTTAGGAAAAGGAAATCCTAGGTGTGTGTGAAGTAACTCCAACAGTAATGTCATTCATGATGGGAGGAAGAATACATACACCTTGGATAAGAATGGTAGGAAACACATGTTGCTGCCAATAGCGGAAAAGAAAGTGAAAGAGGAAGCCAAAACAAGCATACTTCTCATGAGTAGGAAGTGATTCTTGAAAGAAGTCAAGAAAGAATAGGAGATGTAGTTTGTTATGTTGAGGAAACCTAGAGTTATCCTTATAAGTACTTCGATGGATGATTTTCCTGAAGAAGTTCAAGAATTCTTGGATAATTTTGTTTACATAGTGGCTGATGAGCTGCCTAACTCATTACCACCCATCAAAAGTATCAACCATCATATCAATTTGATACCAAGATCAAGTCTTCCAAACAAAGCATCCTACAGACTGACACCTCGAGAGAATGAGGAGGTAAGAAACCAAGTCCATGAATTGTTAGACAAGGGTTTGGTGAGAGCTTGAGTCCATGTGTAATACCAACTGTGTTGAGTCTAAAGAAATATGAAGGATGGATAATGTGTACAGACTCAAGAGCCATTAACAAGATCACCATCAAGTATAGATCTCCTTTGCCGAGAATGGATGATTTAATGGATTGTTTAAGTGGAGCAAATTTCTTTTCTAAGATAGTTTTGAAAAGTGGATATCACCAGATAAGAATGAGAGAAGGTGATGAATGGAAGACAACCTTTAAGACAAATGAAGGTGTGTATGAGCGTCGTTTTATGTCATTTGGCTTAACAAATGCCCCAATTACTTTTATGAGGTTGATGAATGAAATATATAAAGATTTCATTGGCAAGTGCATGGTTTTATATATGAATGATATATTGATATTTAGTAGAACTAAAGAGGAGCATTTGAGACACCTGACACTAGTGATGAGGAGACTACAACAGGAGAAGTTGTTGATAAACCTGAAGAAGTCATCTTTTATGAAGACAAAGCTCATTTACTTGGGTTTTTTTATCTCTTCAAATGAACTGAAGATGGATCTAGAGAAGGTGAGAGCAATCAAAGAATGCCCATCACCAAGAAGCATGTTCGAGGTAAGAATCTTCCATGGATTAACAAGTTTCTATAGGAAGTTCATCGAAGATTTTAGTGGAATTTGTGCACCAATGATGGATATAGTAAAGAAGAAGCACAAGTATTTTAAATGGACATAGTAGGCCGAGAGGAGCTTCAATATACCGAAGAAGAAAATAACAGATTGACTAATTCTGGTCTTACCAAATTTTGGAAAGACATTTCAAGTGAGATGTGATGCAAGTGGAGTTGTGATTGGAGCACTTTTGAGCCAGGATAATAAACTTGTTGCCCATTTCAGTGAGAAGCTGAATGAGACTAAGAGAAAATACTCCATGTATGATAAGGATTTTTATGCCATAATTCAAGACCTGAAGAAGTGGAGACACTACCTTGTCCCACAAGAATTTATCTTGTATAGCGACAACCAAGCTTTACAATTCATAACTAGGCATGAAAAATTGAAACAGAGGCATGAAAAGTGGATTGAGTTTATGTAGAATTTTGCTTTTGTCATAAAATATATTGTTGGGAATGCTAAAAAATATTTTAATGCATTGAGTAGGAGATGTTTGATTCTGCAAGAATTTCAGGTGAAGACCTTGGGGTTTGAACACCTTAAGGAAATGTACAGTGATGACCCAGATTTCAAGGAATCATATGAAGCATGTGAAAATCATGTGTTGAGAGACAGGGGCCATTGGGTAGAGTACATGATTCAAGAGGGGTTGTTGTTCAAAGGAAATTAGTTGTGCATACCGAAATGCTCAATGAGGGACAAACTTTTGAAAGAAAAGCATAGTGGAGGATTGGTTGGACATTTCGGCCATGATAAAACATTTTCATAGTTGAGCAGTTCATACTATTGGCCAGGTATGACGACAAAAGTAGTGAAATTTGTGAACAGATGTAGAATCTGCCAACATGCAAAAGGAAAAATACAGAACAGTGGATTCTATCAACCATTGCCAATACCAAAGAGGCCTTGGGATGCAATAATCATGGATTTTGTATTAGGAATACCAAGAACACATAGAGGATTTGATTCCATATTCGTGGTGGTGGATAGATTTTCAAAGATAGCACACTTTATCCCATGTCAGAAGACCAGTGACGCAACACATGTTGCAAATATGTTTTTCAAGGAAGTTGTGAGACTTCATGGCCTACCCAGGAGCATTGTCTCGGACAGAGACACAAAATTTGTTGGTCATTTTTGGAGAACACTGTTGAAGAAGTTGTGGAAATATTTGTCCTTTAGCTCAACTTATCACCCTCATATAGATGGACAGACTGAGGTAGTAAGAAGAAGTTTGGGAAACTTATTGAGGAGTCTAGTCACTGAGCATCATAATCAGTGGGATCAGATTCTGCCACAAGAAGAATTTGCACACAATGAATCACCAAACAGGAGCACTGGAAAGATCCCATTCTAGATATTGTATGGAATACAACCTATAGGAGTATCTGATTTGAGACATTTGGAACAGAGTGAGATCAGAAGTGCTAGAGAAGAAGATTTTGTTGCATAAATACATAAGATCCATAGCTAGATCAGAGGATAGTTGCAGAGCTCTAGCCAAGAGTGCAAGCATAGAGTTGATCAACATCGCAGAGAACTTCAATTTGAAGTAGGATATCAGGTTCTGGCACATATTAGGAAACAAAGTTTCCTTAGGGGAACATATAACAAGTTAAAGATGAGTAAGATAGGGGCATGTAAGAAAACGTGTAGTTGGGAGGGAACCCTAAGGACCCTTTGAGTTAAAGAGAGGTTTTGTACAACCAAATGAGGTTGTTGCGAGCTAGTAGGAGATGTTCTAAATTTGTAATTGTTGTTTGATTTTAGCTGTAGTCATTTTTTCTTTTGAATGAAGATAACAAAGGAAAATTGATCTAATGTGTGGTGTGAATATTGTTTGCAATTTCCTGTTATTTTTGCTTTCATGAATGAATGAATCTCGCTACGAGTTTATGACATTGTGAAATGTTTGTATGAGTTTCCATTGTTTTCTCTAATGTTAAGTTGGTGCAAGGTGTGGACACAGAGCACAAGAAGTGCATTAATGAGATCTGTTTCGATCATGAAGCTCATAAGAGATAGCACGAGAATTTTCCTTTGCAAGGAGTGGAAAGTGACTATTGTGAGGCATGCACAGTCGTCCGCAAGAACTCAAACCTTGCGTAAAGATATGGTGCAAGGAGTGCACAGATCCGAGATTCGAATAAGTGTCAAAGGGACTCTGCAAGAAGCCAAACAATCATAACAAAGGGATGCAAGGAGGGTGATCATAATTTATTTTTAAGAAACCCTTTGGTTTGAGTTTGACGAAATCCCTGAAAATGAAAGAAGTGCATGGGAGATCAAAATCTTCAAAGGAAGGGGAAACTCAAGTAGGGGAGCGACAATTATTGTCAGATCAGCTATAGAGGAAGAGTTTTGTTTGTCAAATCTCTCATCCAAACACTCAGAATAACATGCAAAGGGAGATCATATATGGACCGTTAGATCTGAGCGCATGGATGAACAATAGTTGGATCCACAGGTAAGTGCATGAACTTTAACCCTTTGGAAGTGCACAGGGTAAGCAACCTCACGAAGTCCAAGTTCATGATAGGATCATAGTCATTGATTGAACGAATGTGAGGACCATATATCTGGTCCCAAGAAACTCATGAGTTCAGATATCGGGAGAAGAGAGGTGAGCAGTCCTCCAACTTCATGAAATGTGAAGTCTCGAGTTCATGAAGGAGATCTCAACTGTTAGATCACAGAGGGATATAGACAGTCGATCTGAGGAAAGCACATAATCAGGAATCGGGATAAGGGATGTGCGTAGTCTTCCAACTACCTGAAATGCAAAGGAGAAAGTAGGTCCGTCGGATCACATGGATTGTGGACCATTGATTTGACGTGAGTGGAGCCTAGATTTCATATTTCGGAAATCAGGAGGACGAGAAAACAAATCTTTTGGAGATGCAAAATGTGAAACCGTAAAGCGTTCGAGAGGTTTTCCCTAGGTCACAACGATGGGTCACATCACCAAAGATTAAGGGAGGTGATAGCACGAGTTAGGCCCCAATTTTTGAGTTCAGAAATTGGAGAATTGGAGCTAACTCACATGCGATTACCTGACCTGTGATTTCATGAAGCGCCTTTTGGTTAAGGGCATGGTCACAGCTAGTGGTCACGTGGAAAGGGGGCTTAGCTAGAGAAGAGACAACACCTATCAAGTGTTGAAGTTTGAGCAGCACTCAGGAGAGGGCCTATAGGTCTCATACGACCTAGGCATTTGAAGAAATGACCTGTGTAATTGATTTTGGGGTCTAGCAGAGACCCAAAGAGATGATCTGACTCAGTATCGTGATCGATCCTTGACCGAGAGGTTAGCAGCCCCGAAGGGAGAAGGAGGGGGTCTGCATCACATTAGTGCATAGAGGTTATTTAGAAAGGCATATCAGGAATTCATCGATCTCATGTTCTAATGGTGGATCTCCATTGGCTTTGGTGATGATTCTTTAGTCTCCCCTATAGGTTGGAAATGGTGATTACAAAGGGAATCTTCTTGTGGATGTGGCTCATGGAAATCTTGTTCTATTATCACTTCTGTAGAGGCATATAGGTTCTTGACTATTGTCAATATTTGTTCTTCCTGCGAGGCAAAGATTGAGATCCCATTTGCTGCTAGGATGGAGAGAGTTCTTCCAAACTATTGATCATTCTTGAGTATCTATTTTTGGTTGATGGGTCTTGTCTCACACATGGATTAGTGCATGGGGTTCTTACAACACCCAAAAGAAAACCTTAAAAATATTGAAGAAATGGAAAGGAAACATAGTTAAAATAAATACAAGAAAACTAATCATGTATCTGAAGCGCCACTTTTCTACTAAGACCCTATTGTCACCAAGTTATATATTCACACAAGTTAGCTTTTCTAATCATATAAAAGAAAAAGGGATAATTCTAATAAAGCAAAAATTCTAACTAATGAAGGGAAGAGGACAACCTAACTTTGGATCCACCCCACCAAAGTGGATGTGCAGGTTCTTACCTCTCGTCTTTTCGTCTTCTCTCCATCCTTAGGTCATCCTTAAAATCACACCAGACTTGCATGAAAAGAAACACACTTGCATGAAATAAATAGTCAAAGATATGGAGAAACTCACTATAGTGGCCATGCAAGTTATTGCCTCTTGTCTTACTCTTTCTCCTTCCCCAAGATGTGTAATTTAAAAGCAACCTACCTATGCTCTAATCCCTTTAGCACCTCCCCATCAACAAGGCCAAAAATTTGGGGCTAAATATATGAACTATTAATCCCCACATTAAATTATCAACTAGAGCTCTTAAGCTTCGAGGTGCAGGGATAGGAAATGTAGGATCAGTGGATAACTATCCTAAGGCCGACGATAATATGAAAAAATTGATCAAATTAAAGAAAAACAAATTGCATGAAATATACTAAGGATTCATCACCGAGACATAGGAATAACTTAGTGCTATAAAGGCTTATATCACAACCTTTCATGCACTCAGGTGATGTTCATGTGATTAATCATGAGTAACTGACTTAAGTTTCCTATCCTTCAATGGATTCCAATAGTGGTTAACAAGGTAATCAAATGGACGAAAATTAACACTAAGGAAATTTTCATAGGGATTCAAAAGACCTAATGCAATAAGGGTTCTGAGTTGTAATATTTCATGCACGGTTATTCATGCAACTTTGTGAGAATAGATTATTTCTATCTTTTAAACTTCAATGATTGTTTCCTGTAGTGGATCCACATGCATGTTGCAAGAAAACAAGTCAAGAAAATGCAATAAAAGAAACAAGCAAATAGGATAACATACTTGCAAATGAAATGAAATGTGAATGCACGAATTGAACCTAAAACACACAAAGCAAACCACTCAAACTATAGGAAATATAAAGAGGCAATCTTAAATTAATATAAATCAATCAAACTAGAATCAAACAGTATATGCAATATAAAATCAAGATATTTCCACAATAAAGTGCATCAATCACAATGAGTAAGCATGGAAATAAATGAGAAGGAATGGGAAAGAATGGAAGTGCAGAAATACAAGGTGGAACTAAATGGAATACTTATGCAATGGAAATGAATATCAACTTTGTAAATGAAGCTAAAAATGGAATGTTTATTAAAAATGTTCAGTGATATATAAGCTAAAAAGTGGAAAATAAGGATAGGTACTCTCTGCATAATGAGAGCCTCGATGTAAAGCACAAGAATCAAAGAGTAATTGAGAAGAATATGGACTTTTGAAATTGATGAAAGATCTATATTTAAAGCACAGTCAATTAAATAAAAATTAATGTGTATAATAAGTTGAGTGTAGGGTGAGTTCCTTGTGTGAACAATCAATAAAGTTGTGTAATTTAATGTACATTCATCAATCAAGGAATCAATAGATAAAAAGAGAGGACAATTCTCTGTCATGAAATGTAATTGCAGTGTGACTGAGCATTGATTCCATGTGTAGAAAATGAGGCAAAGAGAGGGATCGATCTTCTCTTGCAATGGATAATTATATTGCATGATTAAATCAACAATCAATGAGAAAATCATGTTGAAGAGAACTGATATCCACCTGGATCAATCCTCCCTCAGGAAGCAATGGTCTACATTGCATTGGGTTCCCTGGGGAGAGTGAAAAGAGTTTGTTGAATCTACATCTTGATGAGTAGCTTTCCTTGTTGCAGAAGTTGTGTTTCTTAGCTTTTTGAAGGTTGTCACAAACTTGTGTATGAAAGGGTTGGACCTTTTTAACTAGTCTTGCTACATGAGATGTCTGTGTGTATAAGGAATCTTTGTGCTTTGCTACAGTCTTGTCGACCTGCTTCTGTTGGATAGAAGGTGCTTGGGCCAAGGATGTAGTGGTTGTAGTATCCTTCGCTTCACCTTTTGAACATATTGTGAAAAGGCCAAATTTTGTAGTATGAGATACTACCTTGCAGCACTGTTTAGGTGGGACAGTAGTCAGAACCACCTTTGGTATCCTGTAGAGATGACCCCACAGAGTAACAATGAAACTACGGGGTTGAGACTCATAGATATCATGGCACTTCCACATATATAGTTGGCCCAAGAGATCACAGACATCCAGTGGGGAAACATCACATAATACCTCATCCTTGAAGGGTTGGATGTCATATGACAATCGACACTACTAGCTGACACGGAGATCTCATCCTTGACGAAGCCACCCGATGTTGTATGATTGTGGGTGTGGTGTTGTTGACAATCCCAACTATTTGATGACCTTTGTTGAGATTAGATTCTTCTAGCTTTAGCTATCAACAATAAAATGTAGCGAGGTCCCCTTCACCTACATATGTGAATGAAAAATGCACTCCCCCTCTTCAGGATCTTTCGGTTCTTCTAGTCGAATTGTTCCGGTCACAACAACAACAGTGGGGTATTTGTCGATGATCTGTCTTTTGTCAGTATTTTTTGAATCGGATTCTGAGTCAGGGTTCAGCTCCTTGTATTTGATTTCGACCACCAATGATTGTTTTGAGCGACATTCATTAGTGTTTTTCCAGGGGATTTTGTGGAAATCACACCATTTTCCAGTGTCCTTCTTCATCTTCCCACGATCCTTCTTTTCCTGTGGCTTGGACTGGTTTCAGAACATTGTTTGTTAGGGCCATCTTTATCATACTTTGGTTGTTGCAGATTTGCATACCCGAACTCCTGTTTGTTCTGGTGTTGAAATTTATGCTCAATTTTAACAACATATCGATAAGCAACATCGAGTGATGAGATGTCCGGAAAATCCATTTCAGTTTGGATGTATTTGTGTAGAGCCCCATGGTATTTCATAACCAAATTTCGTTCAGAGTCTTTAATACCCATCTTGGTGTGCAAGGTGTGGAAGGTATTGGTGAACTCCAGAACTTCTTGGCCCCTCTCTTGCCGCAGTTTGGTCCATCTCATATACTGCTCCTCATAGTTGCCAATACGGTAATATTGTTCCTTTACTTTGTCCACAAAAAAATCCCAAGTGGGATTGACCCCATATATTCCAGACTCTTTGTAACACCATTGTTTCCCCCAACTTGTAATTAATTATTAATCAGGATTACCATGTTGTGGCATAGGAACATTGTAAATGTATCATTGTTTAATTGCCAATAACTGACTATGGGAGTGAAGCCTTGAAAGTACTAGACATGGTATCACTAGAGGAAAGAATGTGAGAATGATAAGAGAACAGTTATTAAGAAAAGGACAGGTGGTTGAACCCTCAATGACCCCCATGAATGGAAGCATGGTCTAGCTGCAGAAGGTCAACCTGAAGTACCATAGGGTCCTGTGGACCCAGAATGGACTCGGGGTTTATTTTTGACAGAAGGCACTAGATAGGAGGAATGTGCATGCAAGGCACACAAGAGGATATGAAGAGAAGAGTGGAGAATGTGAGGAAGAAGAGGGCAACAGAGAATGAATCGAAGGCCATGAGCTTGATGCGGAGAAAACATCTGATAAAACTCATCGAGGTCATGACAAAGAGGGAGATCTCTAAGAGTATGTAGAGAACGGGACCTGAGAAGAAGGTTGCAAGCTTGATGTTGAGGAAGCATTTGATAAACCTCGCAAAAGATGTGAAAGAGAAAGGATCGATGAGAATTGGTATAAATTCTTTTTTGATATCATGAATTAGCACAGGGGTGGCCAGAGTGCTAAGAATGAATGCCTCTAATCTTATGGATGGGTGGAAGGATGAACACCCACAGTCAATTAGTTGGGCACCACTTGTAATAGATAAGTAATCTTATATCTTGTGTGTTTAAGTGGTAAATGTGAATTAAGGTTGGATATTCTATAAATGTTGCAGGGATGGACATGTTTGCTTAATGGTTATACTATATCCCTGCAATTCTGCCTAATTGTGTATTTAAGAAAATAAGAAATTCTCTGGCATGTACACATAAGTGACTAAGCCTTGTGGTGGCTCAAGTTAAAATAAATGAATTGTGAATTGTTGACTTTGGGCATAACCTCATGTGTGCATGCTGATACTCCTAGTCATTCTGAAGGAAGGGGTCGGTCAAACTCAGGAGAGGTAGGGCATATGTGCACAGAGCCTCTGAGAGGCGGGTAGAGATCGAGACCCCCCCCTTAAGTTCTAGAGTTGATAGACAAGTGTAATAGGTGCACAAATGATTTCTCTAAGTGTTAAGTTCAGGAGAATTAGCACAAAATACTTAAGTATTTAAGGAGCTGACTTAACTTAGGTAGAATAGTGAGTTTCGAGCCCCTAAAGGAGAGGTCCTTTCTTTTGAAAGATGAATGTATGAGATTAGCTCGGGAGGAGCTGAAGTTCTTCACGATCGTCGGATCTGGAGAAGGAACATGAATGTTAACCCTTCAAGCCCTTCGAATTTTGCGAGTCCGATGAATTGAGCATATTCGTTGAAGATGAGGTGAATCCCCCGAAGCCTTGAAGTAAATCTGGGTCATAGATCCATAGATGCCCGGGAACTATCCCGACCATCGGATCTATGATATAGTCAGCCCAATTTTGACCACTTCGGGAGGATAGAGGTTTGGTAACACCAAAACCCCTGAAGTCCCAAAGTCTCGATGTCCTGAAGTTGATGTGGACTGTGGATCTAAGGATCCTTCAGGATCCCTCACGACTGTTCGATCGTGGGGACATGAGTATTAATGTCGAGATCATGTGGGAACCCATGTGTCAAGTGAAGGGGTTGTTAGGTGTCCCTCTCAAAGTGGAATGCACTGGGACCCAAGGAACCCTTAAACGAGAGTTACAAGCTGTAAATCGTAGGGGTCACATAGATACCCTCGAATCATCAGATTGAGGTCATGGTCAGCCCGACACTGACCGACTCTGGAAGAAAAGAGGAGATGGCATTGCAAAAATCCTAAAGAGCCGAAGTAGATTTGAGTCATCCAAGCCAGAGGGACAGGTGTCTTCAGATCCTGTACTTTGGAGAGAAGTCACTCTGGGAGGACTGAAGTGTGAAGACACAAGGATTTTCGAAGGATGGAGTCCCAAAGTCATCCTAGCCATCCGTTGGAAGGGACTGTTGAAATAATGTAACTGCGAAGAGCATTCTTATTATTATTTTGTTATTGGATTAAATCCCCATTGTGGATTAATCATGTCATTATTATTATTGTATTAAATCCCCTATTGTGGATTAATCATGTCAATATTATTATTATTGTTATTGGATTAATCCCCATTGAGGATTAATCATGTCGGTGATTTTATAAGGAACAAATCCCCTTTTGCGGATTGGTCATCAGACAATTACAAAGGACATAATAAGAAGTCGGCCCCAGTAGTTATAATGGAAGACCCAAAATTAATTAAAGGTGGGTTTACCCACCCAGAGTGAGAGGTCAACCCTGCAAGTTGTGACCTTTCACACGTGCCAGTCTTGTATAAATAAGAGGCTAGCGCCTCACTTTAAACACACACTTCACTTGCTCATTATCTTATGAGGCAAGCTGCAATTAGAAGTTGGAGAGAGGAGAAGAAGGGTGGTGCATATCTTGGGGAGGACTTTCTGTATTGGTTTGAGTTATCTCTTGAACATTGTATAAGCTATTTATGATAAGGAAGTTTTTGCTGGGTTTTCTTCCCCTAGAGGGTTTCCCAGGATAAATGATGTGTCTCTTGTGAATGTGTATTTCTTAGTGATCTTGTTCTTATTATTCTCTTATCTATTGAAATGCAAAGAACTATAATAATGGCATAAAACATTAACATGGTATCAGAGCCAACTTGAAGGAAGCATATTTCGCAAGAGGAAAAACGTCACTGTTACCGTACCCAAAAATTAGGGTTTTGCAAAAGTGAATCTTTTCAACTCCCTAACCACCTAGAAAGTTGCGCCCTCCCCC
>SNQJ01S0026713.1:211445-231301 GCA_010110895.2 Picea sitchensis | reverse complement strand
GAAAAATAATTTTCCCCACTCAGGCAATCCATTAAGTCGTCCATTCTTGGCAGTGGAAACCTGTACCTGATGGTTATTTTATTAATCTCCTTGGAGTCTGTACACATCCTCCAGCCTCCATCCTTCTTCGGACTTAGTACCATTGGAACGGCACACAGACTCAGACTCTCCCTCACCAGTCCTTTATCAGCAGATCCTGTACCTGCCTCTTGACCTCCTCGTTCTCCTGAGGTGTTAACCTGTACGCTGCCTTATTTGGCAAACTTGCTCCGGGTGTGAGGTCAATGTGGTGACTCACACGTTGCATCGGTGGCAACGAATGAGGTAGTTCGTCCACCATGATATCAACGAACTCTCCCAACAGTTCCTGAATCTCCTCTGGTAAGTCGTCCACTCTTGTGCTTGTCAGGACAATTCTCGGCTTCCTGACAACAAAGAATTGTGGATCTTCATTCTTCTCCACCTGTGTGAGAAGCTCTTTTCCACTCATGAGAAGTATTGTACTGTTCACTTCCGGATCCACCTTCTTATCCTTCCCCGGAAACAAGGTATGTGATTTCCCATCCTTCTCCAAGGTATAGGTGTTCATCCTCCCATCATGAACAACATTTCTATCATACTGCCATGGTCTCCCCAATAAAACATGACAGACATCCATGGGAATGACATCACACAGAATTTTATCTTTATAATCACCCATTTTAAATTCAACCAGGCATTGCTTTGTAACTCTTACCTGGTGTCCTTTCTGCAGCCATGACACTTGGTATGGGCTCGGGTCCCTGTGCATCTCCAACGCCAATTTCTCCACCATCTCTGTTGAAACGAGATTATCAGTGCTCCCACTATCCACTATGACCTTGCATTTCCAGCCCTTGGTCTTGCAAGTCGTCCGGAACAGTCTGCATCTTTGAGTTGTGTCCTCCACCTCTTTCTCGGGTTTCAAGAGAACTTTATGCACTATCAGTGACTTCCCACTTCCAGTATCTTCATCTTCAACATCATGCCTCTGTGCCTCAGCGACATGAGCTTTTCCTCTGTCCATCTTCCTGTCTGGACAATCAATGGCTTTATGTCTGTCTTTCCCACACGTAAAACATGTGATAATTCCTCCACGGCCTCTTCCTCTACCTCGGGTACGCGGAAAAGTGTTGGCGTCAGCATATCCTCCTTGATGATCATCTGGTTGCCTCCTCGGCTTAGAAATTTGCTGCCTCTGCTGTGAGGTTCCACCTCTTTCAGTTTTTCCTTGAGGCCTCTTCCAATCCTCCTTGGGCTTCTGTGTTCTTTCCTGGGCAACTGCCTTGCCTCGGGACTGACTTTTGCCTCGCCCTCGCTGTCCCTGCTTGCAGCTCAACTTCTCTTCGCCTTTCAAAGCCATCTGGTACGCATCCTCAACTGTCTGGATGGTCAGCATGCTCAGCTCGTCCCGAATGTCATACCTCAACCCATTCAGGTATCTTCCCACCTTCTCGTCATCACTCTCCCGATGACCAGCTTGAATGTTGAGCCTATAAAATTCCTCAGTGTACTCCTTCACCATCATCAACTTCTGTCTCAAGTTCTGCATGTGCCTGAACAGAGTGATCTGGTAGTCTCTCGGGATGAATTTCGACTTCATCTTAGCGATCATCCTGTCCCAGCTCTTTATCTTCTGTTTTCCTTTGCAGCGCCTATCTTCCTGCAACTCATCCCACCATAAGGCTGCATCTCCCTTCAGCTTAGTAACAGGATGTCTCACTTTCTTGTCCTCTTCGATGTCTTCGTAATCGAAGTAGGTATCGAGTGCTCGGATCCATTCCAGCAAATCTTCTGCGTTTAGACTCCCCTCATAAACGGGAATGTGCATTTTAGTCTTTGAGCTCATTATAGAAATGGCTCTAATCAACCTCTCTGTCGAGGCATCTTCTGCTGAGACCTCTTCGGGATCGTGTCCAGCTTCCTCTTCTACCTCGGAGTCACTGAACTCTGCTGCACCAGCACCACGCCTCTGGGTGGTATCCATCTCCTCCATCTGTTCTCGGAGATCTCTCACCTCTCGTTCCATCTCTGCATTACCCGCTGGCCTACCCCTTCTTCGGGCATCCCTATCCTCACGATCAGGAGATTGCCTTTCTCTTCTGGGCGGCATGGCGGAATCCTCTTCTCTCTGCTACCTAAACAAAGAGAACTTATTTCCCTGCTCTGATACCACTTGACGCAACCTGCCCTCGGCAGCAAGCTGCTCACACCAGGACCTTCTTTCTCTCTCGGGCTCGAAGAGTTCAAGTACTCTTCCACTCCACTCGGGATTCCACTACCCACAGTAAGCTCCTTCGGTGATCTCCCATTCGAAAATCGGGAAATCGGAATTCGCGATCTCGCGAATTCTGTGAGCGCAGTCACATGCAACTCAAAACCCCGAACCCCGATGGTCAATGGGTCAACCTTTTCGAATATCGGGACTTTCCCTATCGGGAAATCGAGAATGGCGATGTCATGTTTCACTGCCTTTTTCAATCCCTGAACCTCGAACTATGAATTGACGCCACCTGTCTCCCACTCTGTCTTGTGGTCCCACACTACCACATAACTCTTCCACTCGTGCGATCGGGGATCGCGGGATCGTGATTTCAACTTTCGCGAGTCCTTTGCCTTGGAAAGTCTTGAATGCCGAAACCCCGATGACGCCTGTCAACACCCACGCTATCACCGTGGGACCCGTCGCAATTCAGGACTTTGCTGGTCCTTTGTGGTCCCTTCGACTTTGGAAATGCCGAAGTGTCAAATCTCGACTCCCTAGGATCTCGCAACACCTGTCCTGTTTCTGATCAACGGCTCCCATCAACTTGGGAAATCGCGATTCGCGATTTGACAAGTCACAAAACACTTATATCACCAAACGCCAAACCCCAAACCCCGATGGGCCGAGATCCGATGGCCAGTTGCCTCCTACACCTTTAGAGAACTCCTATGCAACTCTTTCCCGATCGGACGGTCAACGGGATCTCGTGATTCTCCTCCACGAACTTTGACCGTCGGTTCTCTTCTTTGAAGAACTCCTTCGCTTTAAAGTACTTCCGGTTCAAATCCTTCCTGGGTCTGCTCCAATGCATTCTCCACGGAACTATCCCTCCTGAGATTTTATTCTCTGACTCCTTCAGAGACCTTAGTGCACAAACTTCTCACGCTCGAACTTCAACAATTCTCGAAGTGTTGAGTTCTCCCAGACTATGTGCACTCACTGCGACAATAACCCACGCCTTTCTTTTCTTAGACCAACTGCTGAGATTTCAACCTCGGTCTGCACTTCTCCTGCATGACATGAGCAACCCAATTCGACTTCTGGGTCGATGAGAATAAGATTTTAACTGTGAGTCTCCTCAACGCACTCTATGCGGAGGAATTCAACTGCACTCTATGCAGGAATCTCTCGGCTCAACAGAGAAACAATTGGAACTTATCCTCCTCTCTCTCAGACATCAGTAAACCTCTGAAATCACATGCACAACATATTCGAAAGTAAATGCATACATGGAAAACAAACACTCATGAACACATAAGCACATACACAGAGAAAACAACACCGGTCATGAAATTGAATAAAAAACTCTTATTATTAATCCAATCTGTACATGAGGGCTCTACAAGTTCTCTGCTTGCTCTTCTCTTATGAATGCTTGATTTTCGAATGTTACAATGATACAAAGGAGGGTGCCTATATTCCGTTTTCCCTCTCGAAATCTACAACTATCAAATCTACAATGAATTCCTATCTAACAACATTAAAACCATTAAATGCCTTCCTATCTATAATACATTACAAGTGCGCTTCTTATGAATGCTTTCATTCAAATGGTGGTGCAACAACTTTCCAAAGTATTTCAAAAATATATGTGCTGGCGTTGTCCAGCTGTATGTCCTTTACTCCACGCGCTGGCTCGCTTGATAAAGTGTGGATGCTCCTGCATCAGTTGCTAGCACCTACTCTAGCTTATCCATGCATTCTTTCTCCTTCTCTTTATCTGAGTTCAGTTGGTTGCATGTGATTTGTAACATTTCGACGACTCCCCTACCCACCTCTAAGTTAGTCGCATTCGCATGGGCTCTAGATTGCATTTCTTTCATTATACAGTCCTGGAGTTTGTATACTTTCTTGGTGGGTATGTCCACCATGACTAACTCAAATTGCTCAATTTTTCCCATGGTTTTCTGCACACTCTCTTCATCCACTATGATCATTTGGTGATTGACTATGAATGTGTTTATGCCTTTCACTAGAAACCGAACTGTCTCCTCTCCTTATTTTTGTGCAGGGGGTCACTCTATCTTGTCATGTTGCTGTGCTTTGGCATGTGGTATTGCTTGACTCTGTAATTGTTTTACAGCTTCATGGAATTCTATGATCTTGGACATGGTCTCTTGTCTTTTCTCCTCTGCAATGAAAACCACCTCTTCCCCCCTATCTTGGACAATGTACGCGATGAAATAAACATCATCCTTTGTCACAGTGATGACTGGGTCTTCCGTGATATACTTTCTCTTTTTGCGCACCTCTTCTACCTACACTATCTTCCTTTTTATCTGTGGGGGTTTCGCCTCCCTCATTGTAACCTATACACTTTATTCACCATCCTGTGATGTATCCCCCTTTCATGTATCCTACTAGATGTCTGTCCTTGGCACTGTTTTCTTCCTCCTTGGTCTTTTAGGTATTGCACTACTTCCTGACGGTTGATTCCACACTATAGATTTTCTAGTGTTATCAGCTGGACTATTTATTTTTGCTGAGGAACCTGCTTCATCATTTTCCTTGGGCTTACTTTATTGTATCATGGCTAGTTTTATTGTCAGTTTTACTACTAGAATATTCCATTGTGTTGGTGAGTCTCTGATTACCCAGTTAATTTCTTCCTTGGTGACCCAATATTGCATCTCCATCCATTCCTTCTTTGGATCCCTTGAGACCTATATCCACATCCGATGCCTTCAACCTAGCTATCTCTTTAGTTTCCTGGAATACCTCTGAAGGAATGCACCACACATTGGTTGTGCGTTGTTTTATTTCTTCCAACAACATCGTAAATATTATGTTATTTTCCTTTTAATTTTTATTGTCATTGGCCTACCAAAGGGACTCACATCTGGTCGCATAACACTTTCCTTTCCTATCCAGGAAGGATAAAATATTTATCTCCTTCCACCCTACGAAGGCTATAAGAATGATGATCCAAGAGTAATGGAACTCAGTTCCATTATCCTGTGCATCTCTGCATTCCACCAAAAACTGATTTAGGAGGTCGAGTGCCCAACTGAACATCACTCCTTTCATGCACTACACGACTACGACAATGACTCCTCCTGGATCTTCTTAAATCCTGCATAATCAACATATTACAAGAAATAATATTGTTGGAGAACCTTGTCTCATTTTCATTAATGTATTTGAGCACAATGCCCCTATTTGCCATATTCTCATTTCAATAGGTTTCCAAAAAAACCTTTAAAAATATCGGCCCTCCTGGTAAACCAAAAGTAAACATTGCACACAGGATGTAGAATGCAGTCTCACCTGAGATAGGTTTAATGGGTGACTGCAATACTCAAGTGTTTATAGTCTAGGAATGAATACGGATATGTGGTTGTGTTCTTTCTTCCTTATTTATCATCCTTGTTAACCAATCAATTACTTATCTGATTTATTTGTCTTTAATTATATGAATGCATGCTTATAAAGATAATTTAACCATTCATTCATTAGCTACTTAATATACTCATCAAAAGAAAATAAATCATTCATTAAAAATCACACATAACAAAAATTTTACCTTGGTTCACCCCCTCTTGGGGCTATGTCAACAAATATCTAGTTTCTATGCTATTTTACTTATTCTGCTACAAAATCTTGTATTGTGCGCATTACATATTCAGTAATACAATCAAGATTGAGTGTAATAACCCTTTATGAGGCAGACTACATCACACGAGGCTCCTCATCCTGTGACCTAACCCTCAAAAACTAACTTATGAGACTCTTCTACAAGATTTATTACAATAAACAACCCACAAAATCATACTAATCAACTTTGTCGATTAGGATATATTATCCCTTATCCTCTCTCTTCTCTATACCTCTTAGGTCCTTATTTATACGATTTTATCAACTTATAGCCGTCACAATCTTGTCAAAAACCCTAAACCTATCATGGTTAATCTTGTCTCTCTGCGCGCCACATTGTTTTTCCTCTTGCATGCTACTTTCCCTTCTTTTTTTTCATGTTGCGTTCTTGCCACCTGTTTCTCATGCTCCAAAATTATGTCTTTCTTTCCAAAAATAGGTCTTTCCCAAAACTGATCCTTGTAAGCTAACTATTTATATTAGAATATAATGAAACGCAACATGAAAATTTCTTAGTGAATTAATACAAGCAACGAGGAGTGATCTACACCAATCATGAGATGCTCCATCTAAAGAGTATCTAAAAAAATTGATGAGAACATCTTCATGTATAACTTTCATATTAAGTATGCACTCATGAAAATCTAGTAAAAACTCAGCTAGCATTTCCCAATTTTCCACTTTAAACCTAGAAAGGAAACCTTCCCATTCACTTCTATCAGGCATGGGGTTTGGAAAAACAGATATATTTGAGAAATCACAAAATGCATACCTCTGAGAAAGAATCTTGTCCATTTCAAACTAGTGGAGTCACCCATAGATTCATCTATGATGAAGTTGGATTCGCCAGGTAGAAGATTGCAATCAAGTTGGTGTCTTACTCTTGTCTACCATCAAGAGATGGATCTGATCATTGTCGTTCTCCCAGGGAAGCTCTTTTTACTTATGTCCTTGGAAATGGCACCAAAAATGTTAGCACCGAGAGTCACACTTAGACCATTGTAAGTGGAATCTAAGTACCCATCAGAATATAAATGGATTAAAATGGTTTGAGTAGGTGGATCAAAAATATTGATAAAGAAAGGGAGAGGGTAGAAAAACATCTACAAAGGCATTACATTGGGCATGGAGTCACAACATCCTACAAATCAACAACAATCAAACTATATATAAGAAAAAGGGATATATGATGATTAGTAGAAGCATAGTGAATATGAGAAAAGGAAGAACATCCATTATACAGAGATCCTTTCTGCAAAAGATAAATATTTTCTTAAACAATGAACACTAATTTGATGGGAAAGATAAAACAAATCCTCTGTTGTTCATGAATCCATCAATCAATGGTAGATATGATACTGAAACCCTGCAATATATTCAAGCAAGAAGATAACAAATAAATGGAAACACATGGAAGACAGTTTAATAAAAACTTGCATGAATCTTTAATGGCATAAAATGTCATTACAAATAGGCCCTCGGGCTACAAATGAGCAACTAAAACTGCTCCTCCAATTCTCTCCTCTCGGCTCATGAATCCAACCCTTTTCTCATAAAAAAACCTTTCATCTGTAGTTAATAATATCTATATGTTAGAATTTTAGGGTAAGTTTAAAACAACAGTCTCTTTTTATTTTTAAAGCAAAACTACTTTAGATCTGGAGTACAAAACAACATATAGGTTTATAGAGGGCAGTGATAGTAGAATATAATTCTGATCTTAAGATTATAAGTGACAGTAGAATATAATTATGATCTTAAGATTATAAAGGCATATAAACAATAAACCTAAATCTCAAACAGTGAAATGAAAACCCTATATATAACAGTAGAGATCTCTTAACAATGATATGCAAACCCTCTAAATAGAAAACAATGAGATCTTATGCAAATATCTCCAACAAGAACTCACTAATGCAATAATAGGTTCAGACACGACATTGTTAATATTTATAGAAGCAACTAGAACTCGTAGATCATATACTAAAACTAAATCAAAACAATGATGAATGACACCCTAAACAACGCGGATCTAAGATCCGGGAACTAAACAACACACATATATACGCTCTTATGACCGTGCTCAAAAGTAAATAACTCGACCATCTTTGGCGAGAGAAAAGTGAGAAAACACTGTACTTTACTTCCTACCTTTGAGATGATACAATGTACCACAAAAAGAAATAGGTCTCAGAGTTATTCTCAAGCAGTTGTTCATTTCTTGATCTATCAGAGATCTTTATACCAAACATTGAAGGAATATTTCATACCACCAAAGTTAGGGTTTCTGGAACCAACACAATAAAACCAAACCCTAACAGAAGAATCCACGGCTGAGATGAGCACGGTACACACAACAGAAGATATGGCAGCACCCTCAACAAATAAGTAACAACCAATCACTCAATAGATACAAAGTCACGGCTCTCCACATCACACATTTATGACTGCTGTAGTATACAACAAGGGACATAAAGAGGATGTTAATCATAAAGTGGGACAAAGAAATGAAGGAGACACCGCTGGCAAAGAACTAGGAGCACAGAAACCGTTGGAGAAGGGTCAAGGATGGCTAGCAGAGACACTACACCAAAGGCATGCATCGCTCCACTCCTCTCTCACAAATCACAAGTAGACCGAGGCCAATTTGAGTCAGAAAGCATCTCCATGGTATCACAATAGAAGAAGGTAAGATGTGTGTATTTAGGAGTAAGGGAGGGTTCTTTAAATAGTTGTAGGTTAGTGAGAGGGTAATGTTAATATTCACATGTTTAAATTCTACATTTAAACATGTGATTATTAACTTTTAAATTTAACCCCCAAAAAATAAAACAAAAACTCCATAAATAAATAAACAAAGCCCACAACAAGGGTAAGGGTTTTTTTTTTACAAAGCCCACAAACAAATAACCAAAAACCCAAAGGTCCAAAACAATCAAACAAGGACATCAACAGTTGGCATTACCATTCCTTCAAATCATATAGAACCTATTACTTTTATCATCACCGATAAAGGACTTTATTCCTCTTGTGGTTGTGTCCTTCAAGGAAGGTCATGTACCATCAAGTTTTACACCAAGGTCGAGACCAAGGATCAACCCATGCCCCGTATTTACACCCCCGACTCCAAATTCAGGCCCTAGATATATCTAGGGTCTTTTAAATGCTTGGTCCCAGGCCAAGACTTCCGTGCCCCAGGCATGGTGACCCTGGACTGGGTCCAGGGTCCTTAGATATATCTAGGGTCTTTCAAATGCTTGGTCCTGCATCAGACCTCATGCCCCGTGCATGGTTACCTGCTGTTAAACTGTGTGGGCCCTAGAGATATGTAGGGGGTTCAAATGCTTGGTCCTAGACCAAGACTCCCATGCCCTGCATGGTTACCCCGGTTACAACCGTGGCCCTAGAGATATCTAGGGTTCTTATCATCTTGGTCCCTGCATCAAGACTCTCATGCCCATGGCATGGTTACCCCGGTTACAACCAGGCCCTAGATATATCTAGGTCTTCATCACCCTGTCCCGCATCACGCCCCGTGAGTGTACTGGGGCCCTAGATCTTGTCTAGGTCTTCATCCATCCCTCTAGCATCGGCTCTCGTCAAAGATGTGGGCTTAACACTTCTCCTCGAAGAGAGTAGAGTTTCACTACACCAAGCTTGTCACCTAAAGTACATGCAAACCTTTATCAAGGGCACAGTGAAGATGTCTGTTTGTCTCATTGTCTAACATACCGTAGTTGAGAACTTTCCTCTCAATCATATCCCGGATATAATGAAACAGTCTTCATTTCAATGTTTCGACCATTGCGAAACACCGGGTTCTCTCAGAAGCTTTATGCATTTGATTGTCACAAAGGTGTAATCAGGCTCAAGCTCGCCCTCAATAAGTTCTAAAGTAGCTTCGGAAATACATCGCTTTCCTCAAGCGCCAGTATACAGCTTATATATCATTTCCCAGTTGCTTCTTTGGGGCTACTTGAGTTCTGCTTCATTGACCAAGACGAATAACGGGAAGTACTCTTTTGGTCCACAACATTGCCCATCCAGTCTGAATTTGTGAAACCATAGGGCCATATACCTCTATATTTCGAGGTGAATCTCGACTCGAGTCTCAATGTTTCAAGAGTTATTTTAAATGTTCTGCTCATATGACCCGACCGAGAACACTTACCAGAATCAAACAAGTCCTGTTTCATATATGTTTTGTGATGAATCACCGATGGCTTGTGGCTCGATCTCAGAGATCTTCACTAGAGGATCATTGTGTGCTTATGTATTGCGCTTTAACTCCGCCAAAGCCGCAAAAGCAACATCAATTACATATTAGCCCCCGAGAGAGAGAGATATATTCTTCATTTTGTCGTACTTTCAAAGCTCCGCGAGTAATGTGAAAGGTCCAAGTAATTTTATTTCAAAAACTCCCTCTTAGTTCACCGAGCTATAACAATTCTTCCAAGCTCCTCGTGAGTTATAATCCATGACATTCTTTTCATGGATAGCTTCTTGTTTACTTCACCGCTTCCGTCGATATATTCAAAACAAGGAAGTGATAAAAGGTTCTTTATGAAGGTGAGGATCATGAGTCATAAGTATGTCCTCGTCATTTTTATTGTTATAGTGACCTTCCTTATTTCAAGTGAGGAAGTTTCTAAATCAATCATGATTTACTTCAATTATAGACCCGAATACTCATCAAGTTTTTGTTCCCTGTGATAGTGCCTTTAGATGCTAGAGGCCTTTTTGCTTCCTTTAATATTTCTTAGCATCAGGATGGTTTCTTTTCAAGGAAACTTATATAATTCTTGGATTCTATTAAGTTACTGATTCTGCTGTTGGACAAGGACTAACCCATATTCGGAGACTGCTCCCTCTAAGTCCAAGAGATCCGCCTTCCTCGCCGGGCTGTTCCCACTGGCTAAATTTTTTTATCTCAACTTTGTCTTCACGCCGATTCAATTATTCTCATGATAAACAACATACCGCAAAGTCGATCGTTACTCTTAATCACTGACTTCCAAAAGACGGTGGATGCAAGAGATAGCCCTCAGCGATAAACGCTCTATGTCTATAAACTTTGGTCGAGCACAAAATCAGCTTCATTCCCAGTCTTGGAGTCTATCACAAAGGTATTATGCAAACAAATGATAAGCTGATCATGTCCAGATACAATCTTGAGAAAAAGTATGGAGCCTAAATCAGCCCCTCCAAACACCTTAATAGGATCCAGTTAGTACATGATTTTTATGCCGGAGTTTTCGTTCCACTGGCATCAGTTTCTCCATTAGGAGGGACCTGAGAATGACCGGTATTGGCTCCTTGTCCTGAGCTAGTGTCAGATATAAGGTAAAAGAAGATTGCATCTTTCCACTTACCTGTCTTTAAAGTCATTACCTCGTCTCAACACAAGATCAATCACTACGCAATGCAAGACGTAATTATATTGCATATGGATTTTCCACGATCCATTCTCGTGTCTATATCATCTCCAAGACTAAACCTTTTGCATTTCTCGCTGAGTTTCAGAGTCCACTTCTATCACTCTACGTTACCTTATGCAAGATTCTCCACGTAGATAAATGCCCATGATAGCCATGTGATGAGCAGATCGCCGCACCATTCAAAGATATAATTGTTCAGGCCGATGGTACTAATCGAGGAGGAATAGCTACAAGAGTTGTGTCAACATTCGTTTGTCTTTACACCGCCTTTGATGCAAAATTAACCATGAGTCTATTCACAAATATTTGAAGCATCAACTTTTGATATTGTTTTTTTTGTATCTTCTAATACAACATGCTGGTGAACACTTCCTCCCTCGAGTCATTGGTCAGCTGTAAAAGAATTCTGCCCATCGGCATGACCATTTTTTTTTTGTCTAGAATCTCAAATATATAATTTATGTTAGCATGTTCAACATGTGCCTTTCCTTTGACAGACTGACAGTCTGTTTCCTCTGGTTTTATGCAATGATCTTTCTTGTAATGCTGCAAATTCGGCCCACCTTCTATCCTTGCACTATCTTGCCTTTAAGAGGAATGTTCATGCCCATCCTTGTCTCTAAAATCAGGAAGCAAGTGACCAGGTTGAAAGGGTCACGTGTTTGTTCTTGGCTACTGTTCTTATTCCTTTTAACAACAGTCTCTACAGATTCAACTGACACTTGAATATGTTGCATTACCGATGTAGCTAGTGAACAAGATGAATCAAGCTCACTGTATCAATCCATTTTGACTCTGGTCTCAATTTTATTAAGCTCTTCCATTCGCTATTTTTCAAAACATTGCCGCGGAAGAGATTGTTCATTACAGCATGCCCAAGCCCATTCGATTGGCACCTGTGTCATTAAAAGAAAATGAACTGTTGAGCTGGAAATGAAACCTCGTTCTTGGCCACATGTTGCTCTTCTCCTTTTCAAAGGATTATCTCTCGGGTCTACAAGAGTCGGAAGAGTTCCTACCGATGATGGAACTGTTGTTTAGTGATAGGATAGGGGACTGGAGGAAATAGCATAAAACTCATGAGCCATTGTAATATCTGCATTATACCATCGTGTCAAGGCGAGGCTCCAATGCAAGGCCAAATCAGCTTGTTCTATACAAGAAACTGTCAAGAGGACAAAGGGGGACAGTCCCCATCATCTATTCTCCAACAGATCATAGACGAGTAGTTTTGCAAACTTTCTGCCATTGCTTTGACAGATTCATCAAGCTCCCATGTACTAATCTTCTTAAGACTCCAAGCTCAACAATAATCAAGGACCCCTCATGCTCTAGTATATGCGAGCAAACAATAGGGAGCATGATAACTTCAATCAATTCCCAAGTTCCAACATCATCATCAAAGGCCAACAAGTGATCGGGACCATGGTGAGGCGTAACAAAAAGTCATTCAAATGAGCAAAGATTTTCACCACGTTAGTTACCAAATCTTCCAGACATGAATCGCCCTAGAACTATACACGACAAACTCGCCATTAGACTCCGCCATCGTAATCGAACTGACTACACCATTGAATTTCCAGTCGCAAATATCATCCCTAACGTAGTTTGAAGATCTATGTACCGACTTCAAGGTATTCTCCCATAAATGATATGGAGTTTCAACTGCCTGCAATCCCTGTATTCTTCTCTGCTCCTGCATGGTAAGAACCACCTATTTCCTTCGCTTATTCTGCCATGGCGTAGATCATCTCCTCATCTGCAAAACAAGTACCCTAGAAAAGGATCTACGTAATTGCTACTTCTTCTTGAGCTTCACACCCATAGCTCGATACCATGTTAGATTTTAGGCAAGTTTAAAACAACAAATTTCTTTATTTTAAAGCAAAACTACTTAGGTCTGGAGTACAAAACAACATATAGGTTTATAGAGTGCTGATAGTAGAATATAATTTTGATCTTAAGATTATAAAAGGCATATAAACACAAAACCTAGATCTCAAAACAAGAAAATGAAACCCCATATATAACAAGAGAGATCTCTTTAACAGGGATATGCAAACCCTCTAAATAAAAACAGCAGAGATCTATTCAAATACTCCAACAGTAAACTCAAACTGAATGCAATAAATAGGTTCAAATCACAGACATTATAGAAGCAAAATTAGAACTCAGATCATATACTAAAACTAAATCAAAACAATGATGAATGACACCTCTAAACATGGATCTATGATCCGAATCAAACAACAATAATACAAGGCCTTTTCTTTATGACTGTGCTCAAAAGTAAATAACTCAGATCTGATCTTTAAGAGAGAAAAGTGAGAACACATACCTGGTACTTTAATCTTACCTCTGAAGATGATACAGCCACAAAAGAAATAGGTCTAAGAGTTATGCTCAGTTAAAGGTTAAGTTCATGATTCTATCAGAGATCTTTATACCAAACATTGAAGGAATATTTCATACCACCACGGTTAGGGTTTCTGGAACCAAACACAAATCAAAACAAAACCCGCAACGTAAGACTCACGATCAGATGACAAGGTACACACAGCTAGAAGATAGGCAAAGAACCTCATCAAATAAGTAATGTACCAATCACCAAGATACAAGGTCGCTGCCTCCTCATCACACATGAGAGACCTGTTGTCAGATACTCATGCTGAACATAAAGAGGATGCGCAATATAAGTGGACAAAGAAATGCGAAGGAGACACCTCACACACAAGAACTAGGGAGCACGTGAAACCAAGGAGAAGGTCATGGTCGGCTATGAGAGACACTACACTTCAGCACAGACTGCTCTCACTCACAAACAACAAAGACCGAGGTCATGAAATGAAAGTATTCCACGGGGTATCACAATAGAAGAAGGTAAGATGTATTTAGGAGGCGGGAGGTTTTAGTTGTAGGTTAGGTGAGAGGGTAAATTGTTAATAATCACATGTTTAAAATTTACATTTAAACATGTGATTATTAACTTTTAAATTTAAACCCCTCCAAAAAATAAAACAAAAACCATAAATAAATAAACAATGCCCACAACAGCAGTAAGGGATTTTTTACAAAGCCAACAAACAAATAACCAAAAACCCAAAGGTCCAAAACAATCAACCATGGGCAAGAGAAGGTTGACAAGGAGGCATTACTCATTCCTTCAAATCATATGTAGAAATTCATACTTATCAACAATGATAAGGGGACTTTATTCCTCTTGTGGTTGTGTCCTTCTTCATGGAAGGCTCTGTACCATCAAGTTTTACACCAAGGTCGAGACCAAGGATCAACCCATGTCTGTAGGAGCACCCCCTGACCTGGGGCCTGTGGGCTCCCAGATAGAACAGGGTTTTAAATGCTTGGTCCTCAGACAAGACTCCCATGCCCTTCAGTATTGTTACCCCCTGGCTCGCATGGGGGCCCTAGACATATCTAGGTCTTCAAATGCTTGGTCCTTTAATTAGCACTCTCATGCCTCCAGTATGGTTACCCTGGTTACAAACTGTGGGCCCTAGAGATATCTAGGGTTTTCAAATGCTTGGTCCCAGACAAACACTCCCATGCCCAAAGATGGTTACCGTTACAAACCAGGGGCCCTAGAGATATCTAGGGTCTTCAAATGCTTGGTCCCAGACCAAGACTCTCATGCCCCAAGCATGGTTACCCTGGTTACAAACCAGGGGCCCTAGAGATATGTAGGGTCTTCATCAATTTGGTCCCAGACCACATACCCCAGGAGTGCACTGGGGGCCCTAGATCTTGTCTAGGGTCTTAGCCATCCTCCAGGAGAATGACTCTCACTGCTGCATGTAAATTTAACACTATATACCCTAAGGACGTCTAAACCAAGGAGTTACATAAGATTCTCGTCCATCTAGGAGTCTTGTTATAAAATATTCCAACAAAAGCCTAACAAATTCCTATTTTGGGGATTTTGTCTATGATGATAAATTCCTTTTGAAATAGGTCATCCTGATTCATATGGAGATGGAACACATGTCCCTCATGTCCAAAAACTCCTAGGAGACCATTCAAACCTTCCTTGAAATGTGGCAACCTCCAAAGAAGGTGATTATACAACAACTATGCAAAACAAAGAGTTTGCAATGCTAGTTTGCACCACACTAGTGTTTTAATTATATCTCTTGAATTACAAACTAGGTCAGGTTGAAATTTGGACAACAAATCAATACATTATCATTATCCTCCATAAACAATTTCAGAAAAAACCCACATCACCGTCTTGGATTTATGATCAAATATTTATAAGAATCTGCTACTGGAAATGAGTTCACAACAAAGTTCCTAGTGCATGTCACCAGTGCGCAACGCCTGTTCATAGTGCCAAAAGGAAAAAAAAAATCCAAAACCACTTTCTCGAGCTTCAAACAAGATGAAAAACCTCATGGGGTACTTGATGTTCCTACGACTACTATGGATGTTGATAAGTCTGAATGTGAGTGTTGGGTATGGGTTATATCCTTTAGGTGTTTTTTCCACACATGGTTTCTTTGACGATGGTTTTCTATTTCTGGTTAAGGAATTAGGGTTGTGGACTAATCCAGGTCATTGGGTTAGGGTTTTGGATGTTGTTGGCTCCTATATTTATATTTTATTGTAAACAATGTATCACAATGAATAAATATAGAATATGTTGGTTTTCCCAGTTAAGGTTTCCAGGGGAAAAATCTTTGTGTAATGTTTGTATTTTCCATTGTATCTTTTTTGTTCTTTTACTGAAAATTTGTTTTCAATAAATATTGGACAAGTTTAAAATATAAAGTGAGTTCCTGCAACATATCGAAGCTACAACACTCCTCCTTAACTAGTTCGCAACGCCAACTCAAATATAGCTTGCACACTTCGAGGGGGCTGTTAGTTGATGATCACATTATTGAAGTGTTATTTTTCCCTAGACATGATCAAGTTGCAGACATTTTCAGAAACCCTATTATAGAAATAGATTTTTCCAAACCTTCATCTACGATAGGTTTTCAAGATGTTGTTATTAATGGGAAATAGGATATAATGCATCCTTCCTTATCCTATTGTGTTAGTTTTGTAAATTCTTCAATCTTATGTCAAGTTGTTATTAAGGGGGATGTTGGGATATTTAGACACTTAAGATTTAGTTAATATCAATCTGATCAAATTTATCTCTAGGTAAACCTATGTTACTTTAGAAAGAATTAGTATGGATTTTTAGTTATGTAATATAATGGTCACAATATTCTCTAGACATAAAGTGATCCAATGGTTCATATTATCTTATATACTAATTTCTAAATTTATCCATCACCTATCACATGATTGGTCCATGGTCTCTATTTAAAGAGCATTGAGGTTCATTTGTTGAATATCAACTATGAGAAATTGTTATTTACAAATTTTATGTTTCATTAATATATTTTCTCAAATGGCCAAGTTGGTTGGGGGCATGTACTATTTCCCTCGAGGTTTTCAACAATGTAAAAGAACTAGTGTGCCAATATTTTATCTGTTTTTGTGTCTGGTTTTTTAAGGTGTTCATCCTTGATGGAAATACCCTAATTTTTTGAACAAGTGTAGGGATCATGAACCCCACACTAACTCTTTCTTTACACAACATAAACAAAACTTCATAAGAGATTCAAGATTGAGTAGGAGTTGATCCTCGAGAAAATATATTTGGGATGATGATGGTTGACATGTAGAGTTCAAATATGCTACTTATGAACTAAATGATGGGAAAGAAAGAAAAAAGATAACATTTGTGAAATCCCAGGTAAGTGTTATGTACTTAAAGGAAACATATTCTTTCAAATTGCACTTAGAAATTTGACATATAGTTTTAAAATGTAACATTCTACGTATTCCCTCAATTTTTTGTCACCGGGTATGAGTATGTGATTTCATCAAGTATTTTTTTGAAAAAACCCAATAATATGTATAGCATGTCCATGTGGCATGATGGAAAGATGAGAAATTTAGAATATGTAGGGGTACCTTTCCCCTAAGTACTATACTCTTAATTGCCATTTTTTATGAAAACTATATCGTCCAACCAAAAAATGAGATCTACAACCAATATTATCATTTTAACTAGGTTAGCATAATTGTTCATATTACATATAGACATAGGCCAAATTAAAGTGAAGAAAAAATAATAATATTTAAGTAGTTTACTTATACATAAGAAACTAAATACCATGATGTACATTATGTACAAAATTGATTTTAAATGTTCAATGATCACTTGAAGGACATAAAACACATTACACTAAATCAAAACTCAATAAAACTTGGTGGTTATATTCAAGGATTACATAATAGGTGCATATGTTATATCACTTTATGAATTTAGTCATTGTTACAAATATCCAACTACAAATAAGGTCTAAAAAGAGATTGTCAAAGGTAACATACTTCCTACCTTAGTTTGACCATAAGAAATTTATGGAGACCATTAGTAACATAGATGATCCATATGGTCTAATTTAATGGACATAGTTAAGTCTATAAGTGGGATAAAATGACCTATTCGATCTCATGTTATGTTTCAAGGTACATCATTTGCTTGTTATTTTTGTTATGTTTTCCATGCATTTAGAGATGACTACATTTTTTTTATTGCATTAGTCTAAAACCATGACACTTTTTCTTGATTTGGTTATAAAAAGAAGCATATTCACATCAAGAGCCATCAATATGAACAATGATTTTTTTCAACATGACCAACCAAGTTCTCAAAGGAAATGAAATTACTTATTTCTAATATTATTTTATTACTTGTTTCACATTACATGACTTCCTTGACACTTCCCTATGTATTTTCATAAAATTAACACCGCCTTTGACCTTTAATGAACTCCTATTGATTTCTTTCTATTTTTCCATGCACTTATCTTTGAACTAAAGTTATGGGTACACCCTCATGAATAAGGCACAAATTTGGTCTTGGTCTTGGTTTATTTCACCAAACTTCATTTAATTTCTTGGTTCTACTAATATTGTCTTGAGTGTAAGCTACTACCATAGTTCATATTTATGTGACCTTCAAGATTAGATTGAGAAAATGCACTAGAACATAATCAAATATGTGGGCATCAAGGATATTATGGATATCAAGCCGAATGTTGATACATATTGGAAGTGGGTGGCCTATAGATAACATAGTCATACACAATTAAAGTGAATGATATAGTTAGAATGGGGGAACACCCCCCGCCGAGTCGCTCACCTTGTTGCCCGATGACAAGACCTAACCGGAGCGAACGGTCAAGATATATTATATTTTATGCATTTATGAATTTAGGATATAGAACTTAATACCATGATTTAGTACATGTTCATAGGCAAACTTGGTCATTGAAAAATACAAATATGACATCTTTTAGAAAACTCTAAGGCTTATTTTGGATAATTTACTACAATATCTTAGCAGTAACACCAAATCAATCAACAATAAACTCATGTCATCTCCTAGGAACCTACTATTATTCTATATGATCATTGAGGTGGTTTGGTAGCATTATTTGATAACACTTTTCATGTATAAGATAATAAGGTAGTCATTAGTACCTAGTCAAAACATCCCAATGATTACACTTTAGGTGATTAATCACATTTAAAGTACTAGTAAAAAATAGTGGATGAACTTTAACATTCTACTAATGTTTAGCACCATATAACTTCTTTATCATAGTATTCAAGTATCTAAATGATCCTCTTGATGCAAGTACTTGCTCAAAAATATCTTTAATGATGAGTGGATCCTTTCTTTCTCCTCAATAATTGTACAAATATGATATGAATGGAACACTTATAATTTTTAGCTTCATTTTGCAATAATAACATTACCTCACAAAAACTACTTATGTGTTAGCTTGTTAGGTCATGTTTATGGGGTTAGCTTGTTAGGTCATGTTTAACCTAAATTTATGAGGTTACTTGTTAGGTCATGTTTAACTTAAATCTATGGGGTTAGCGTGTTAGGGGATAGGGGTTTAATGGTTAGGGGATAGGGGTTTGATGGTTTGGTGGTTAAATAGCTTGAATGAATTAGGAGTTAAAGAATTAAGGGTTAGATGTTAGTGGGAAATGACCATTGAGATAATAAGTTAGCATAATAAAGTGGATATTATTAGCTTACATTTTGCAAAACATTAAAGTGTTTATTATATAATAAACATTTTAATGTTTTCTAAAATGTAACTTAATAATTAAAGTGTTTATTATATAATAAACATTTTAATGTTTTCTAAAATGTAACTTAATAATTAATGTGTTTATTATATAATAAACATTTTAATGTTTTCTAAAATGTAACTTAATAGTATTGATTCTATTATGCTAGTCTATTATCTCACTGGTGTAACATATCTTACTGGTCTAATACTTAAGTCACTAACTCTCTAATTCATTCACCCTATTATATATATAAATGAATTTTAAATTAATAAAAATAATGAGCCATTCCTAAATATTATTAATTAAATAATTAAAAAATATATTAACCTTCATTTCATTTTGAATTAATAAAATGGAGATAAAAATTA
>SNQJ01S0026713.1:198364-211407 GCA_010110895.2 Picea sitchensis | reverse complement strand
TTTGGTTATTATTTATTCAAAATTTAAATTTAAAATAATTCTATAAGAAATTACTAAATATTTATAATATAATTGTATTTTTACTTTTTTAATAAAAAATATTCTAAGAAATTATAAAATAAGATCTCAACATATTTAGAAAGATAAAATAAAATTGAATCACCTTACTGGTTCAAATTTTTAGCTTACTTTAATAATTAAAAACTTTTTGTTTCTCACTTAACTAATTTATTAATTAATTTACATGAAAAACCTACTTCTTATTATACATCATATAAATATATTTTATTCCACCTAAATTACAAACTTTTATCTACCTCACTTAATAAACTAATAGATTAACTTACATGAAAAATCACATCTTATTATACATCTTATACATATATTTTATTACACATCATACATATATTATTTATACAAACATTCTTAATTTAATATTAGAAATATTTTAATTTTCATAATTTTAGATGATATATTTAATTTAATATTAATATAATCTTAGAAAATATTATAATTTTCATAATTTTAGATGATATATTTGGACTTCAAAGAGTATTTATTAGTCCCTGTCATAGGGGTATAGGGACTATAGCGATCGATAATTCATTTACTTCATATTAGTTTGTCGTTTGACCAGAAGTATTTGCATAATATCTATTCTTAGAACTAGGGAGCTAAAAACATTGATTTTTATATAATAAAAAATGCCATAGTTGTTGTGATCTGATTGGATAATAGATTGGAGGTCTTATTGCCGGATTTTCTCTTCACAATGTTTTATATGTTACCATATCCAAAGTTTTTTATCATATACAATATTTCTGAGTTGTTGGTTTTTTCTCGAAATGTTTGGATTTCCAAAGTTTTGAAGATAGATAGTCAGTTTTTTATAAGTTGACTTCATGTTAGTTTTTCCTTTGAATACATATTTTTTCTTTACATAGGCTCTATTGTTCGAACTATTGTTACTAATTTATTTTTATTGTTGTTATAAAATAATAAAATAAATGTTTTTTTTGCACTAAAGAGATCTACCACATTGCATTTTTTCTTAAATGTTTATAGAGCAGTTTAGAGAGACTTAAATATTAACCTAAATGACATGACAGACTTGAATGTTTACTTAACAGGCCTGTTACAATACATTTTCTTGCATTATTTTTATATGCAATGTTCTCTGTAGTCAATGTCGACAATATTTTTCTTGAGCGGAATTGTTGGTTCACTAGTTCATGCTTGCTTCTTTCATGTTCACTGATTTCTTATTTGCCTATTGTTGTTGTTCTCATTTACATGTTGGTATTTTTGCATTTTTCATGCTTGGGGTTCTGCAACCGCGATTGGAACTACCCTTCTATCGCTCCCCATTAATGGTCGGGTTTGGGTTCTGTGTTTAACTTCGCTTTCTATTTGCAGTTTGCAGGTGGGAAATTTGAGTGTTGGGGATGCCTAAGTCAAAATAATTTTCAAGAACATATTTGTATGTGAGGAGAAAATACTATTTCCTTTTGCGATGCATCACTATGGTTGTGATGGAGGTAGGTTATGTGTCCAACATTAGCCTTCTGACGTTCTCTGTTGACGGGTGGGTTTGGGCGTCGTGATTAGCTTTGCTTGTTATCTATAGTTTGCAGGTGGGAAATTTGACTGTTGGGGATGCATGGGTCGAAATCCTCTTCCAGAACATCTTTGTATGTGAAAATAAAACATGATTCCCTTTTCCTGTGCATCATTTTGGCTCTGGTCAAGGTAGATTTTGGGTCGAACATTGGCTGGTACTTTCCTGGTCATTTGGTTGGTAAGTTGGTTGGTACTTGCATAGTGTTCAGGTCCTATGGCTATAGTTGAACCTTTTGGTGCTTCTTAACTGGGTTGTTATCTATTGGTTCCTCTAGTTTGACTAAACTTTGCAATGTTGGGGTGCTTCATCTGTAGTTTCATCTTTTGTTACATGGTTTCACAGCTGGCTCCTGAGAAAATAGTATTAAGATGGATGTAAATTATATCTCTTATGGTATGAACCAGAGTTTGTTGGGTCCAACTATATTTCATAGATGACAGTGTTTTCCGCATTGTTAATATATTTATATAGGTTCATAGTTATGAGAGTAGGTGTTGGTGTGTGAGCGATAAAGTTCTTCTCTCCCTTTCTTTTTCCTCTTGTAATCTTTCCTGTTTTTTCCTTTTGCTCTTCCTGTCTGTTATGCATTTCTAGTTCTATAGTTTTGCACGTTCTCGTGGTCACGGGTTTTTGGGGTGGCCAGTTGAAAAATCATCATCTTCATCTATATATTCACATCATGAGTCCAAAAAACCAACGTTCATTTGCGTATTTATCCAATTTCTTCTAAACTTTCTGGTTTTTCCCTTTTGTTCTTACCCTCTGTTATGCATTTCTAGTTCTATACTTTGTTACATTTATGTGCTTGTGGTTTCCCGATATGGAGAACTGGAAAATAATCATCTCCATTTATATCTTCACATTACGAGTCTGGTCGACCACCGTTCATTTGCATACTTAGCCGTTTTATGAACATTGTTCACGAATAGGTGCTACGAACTCTAGTGACCCGTGATCGGGGTATACATATTGCACCCAAAACTTTTGTTCTCTACAATTCGACCCAGAACTCCTAGAAATTGAAATCTTGCCTCTACCTACAATGACTCTGTATGTTCGACCTGCCTTTCCATACTTAGTCGAGTCTTCAAATTTTCATGGGTGCACGCATTCCTGGATTCATAAAAGTTTAAAAGCATTTTTCCTATCCTCTCCATCCCCGCCACCTTCTGTCCTTCCCAATTCACATTAATTATTCTTTTAAATGTGACAATTGACCAAATAGGTTTGAAAGGATTGTCTTTAATTAGAAGAAATCTCGAGGACATCTCCCATTAAAATGCATAAACAAGTGAATATTACTGGATCCTATTTTAGCTTTTTAAAGGCATCATCATAGTAATAGTGCAATATTGTACTACCATGCTGCCATCCACAAATGTGTCATTCACAGAGGTATTGATGTCATGTCACCCTTTAATACTGTGCATATGTTACATGTTGTCATATTTGAGAATCTGCTTGGATATGGGAATTTTAATATGTGCTATTAGTGACTATTCAACGCAAATATTCGAAAATATTGGCATTAATGAGCGAAACAGTCTAGGGAATATGCCATTAAGATGAATTAAACCAAAATATATGGAAGATTATATTGTCATCCTCCAGCGTTGATTTTAAATACTTATTCCCTTTTCTCTCTATCATCAAAGAGTTGGGCTTTAAGGTGCCTTCGTTGTACTGTTCCTGGTCATGGACATGCAAGACAACTTAGAGATGCCATTGAAGCCCAATTGAAAGATGAGATAATGGTTTTATGTGACATCAATTTTGAGCGAAAAAAAACTCTGTTATCCAACAAAAGCTGAGACAGGGAAAAAAAAACAAGTGTCTTTTAATTAGTGTTCTCCCTGTGTTCGATGCTTTGGTTGGTTGAAAAGCCTGCCTGGAGATTTGTTTGCTAATATTCTTTGTTTTCTTGCTGGGAGTTGGATGAGATTTTAAGGTTGACTGCAAAATGTTCCTTCGTTGAAGTATATAGTTTATTCCAACAAAATATATTTGGCAAGTGTGTCAAATTCTATAGAGCACACAATAATTTGTGTTCCGTCAGAGGAGTCATGCTTTTCCTTGCTTGAAAAATGGTCTGAAATACTAAAAAATGACTCCAAGTATTACTTCATTCACGAATATAATCAGAAGGAAATTATACATTTGGATCATTGCAAGTATGGAAAACTGTATGGGTGGTTAAAACGACATCCTAAAATTATAGAAGTTTCTATTTCAAAGTTTGTTGAGCTACTTATGGGTGTGGAAACAGACTTCATAGAAAAAGTTAATGGGAAGGAGTTCTGGATTATTGATTTTGCAACACTTTTTGAGGATTACTTTATACTACCACCTTCTGCAATAAGTTTCTTGTGTTCAGGCAATACTTTGGTTTCTGAAAATAACCTTTTACTACCACCTTCATGTAATGATTTTATTTCTTTCTTTAGACGAGACCTTAATTATTGGTGTATTCCAGAGCTGTTTACACCTAATGTCAATCTTCCTACTGTTTCACTTGATTTGGATAAGGGAAATGAATTTATTCTATAATGTCAAGGTCATTATCGCATAGGACACCCACCGCCGAAATGTTTATGGACTCTAAGCAACATTTTAGTTGTTGTGGGAAAGAAACACTAAATTCGATGTTCTCTGTAGGTTTGACAATACTACAGTTTAAATGCGTTGAAAATGACAGCCATCACCGAACCATCACACTTTATTCAATAACTTTGTTCCCATTGCCAGCGCCAATGCCAAAGTCCAAAACCTAAGCTATCTGGAGCCTGGGGTCACCGCTAATGTGGATGCCTGGATATCAAACTACTTGAAACCTAGGATCGCGACTTCTTACACTTGACATTAGTATCAATGGTGATCAAAATTGGATTGTATGTCAAGTCTGTTACTGCATCAAGAGGTCGCTTAACATTCTTTAACATAGAAACCGCCTGTCTATTAATTCCATACCATTTTTTGTGGGCCTCCATGTCTGCCATCGCTACGACGAACGATATATTATGATGTGATCTGAAAAATTTGGTACACTAGCCAGATTTGTGTTGACGGAAGAAGCTATGTACTTCAACAGAGATAAATTTTGCAGCTGCATTGGATGTCCCTTCCAATTTAAAGTAATCAAAAAAAGAAGTTCAACATACAAATATTTAGGAAATATTTTCAACCAAATAGATGATCGAATGTAGGGAGAATAGCAGTAAAAAATATACCTAAATTTAATTTTTTTCTTGACTTTTGTTTCCTAACAGGATTTGTTATCGCTAAAGCTGACAACATATAAAACCAATCCTTGTCTTTGTATTGGCCCTGGATTTCATTTCTAAGTTGTCTCTGATGTCAATGATCATGAACATTAGAAAACACATTAAACCCATCTTAAACCCCAAGATTTCGACGACAGATAGAAATTAACACTTAGAAAAGTATGGAATGTTCAATAACCATCCAATGTAGGTAGGCCATATCTATAAGAGACAAGCCATTCAAAAAGATGGGATAGATCTAGTTGGCAGCAACCATGAAGTTCATGGCCTGAAATTGATATTCAACTCGTTGTTTTTAATGGATCAAGCATTTCATTGTCAATTTTAAATCTATAAAAGACTGCCCGCAAGCTCCATTTTTGTACATAGTGTTTTTTGGGGGTCAGAAGTAGGCCAAATTGTAGTCGTTATAACAAATAATATCAGTTGTATTTTGTAACCCAATTTATTTGAATATACAATATTTGTGGGTTTTTTTATGGTGTTTTCCAATCTCTGGTATTTCTTTTTATTTTATTTTGAACCTTTTTTTGTGTCTGTCGTTAAACATGGAAAACAAGATTTTGTTTCTACTGCCCAACATTTCAATATAAATAAATTATAATTTGTTCATTCCTTACATTTTACATGGAAAAATAATTTTTCATAGGCCATACTTATGTGGCACCTACCCTATACTTTAAGAAAGAAATGGAAGGACCCATTCTGCTTTCATTCTTCGGGGCCCCGTAGATAGAATGAATTAATGACTACTACAAGGAAACTCAAGTGTTGGCGTCATGTTCATGTTCAATGACTTCCATATATTACAACTTCTTCTATTTGATAATCTCTGTGCATATAAAAAAAAATTGCGGCATATATACATATATATATATATATATTTTTTTATTTTTTTTTCTTTCTATTGCTTACTGGTTTCAACAAAATTTGCAAACCGAATAGAATCCTTCAAATTGGAATATGATTTAAATTTGAACCACAAATAATCTACTAATATATATTAATATGAATATTATTGGAATAAATATAAAAAACTCTCTTTATATTTATTCCAAAGCAGAACTCTCTGGCCATCGGGTCCCGGGTTTGTGGTATCCAACACTTATATCCCATGTTCTGTCATATACATCTTGCAGCCAAAGAAATCCCATGATGTACAATTTATGCTTTTACTACTGAGAACTCAGTAGACATTCGAAAAGATTGGCATTAATAAACAAATAGGGGATTTTCATTTATATCCTCACATGATGAATTTGACTGGTCATTGTTCCTTTCCATACTTGGCCAACTTTATGACCACAGTTGTCAGGTTGGCACTTTCAAACTTTGTTTCTTCTTGCTCCGTGATATACACATTTCACTCAAAAGTTCAGTGATCTACAATTCCACCGCGGACTCGAAATTGCAATATGTCTAAAAGTACTTCGTGTCCTTCCTAATATGCATTAATTTTGGTCTTACTAGTGAAAAATGAACACAGTGGTATGAAACAATTAGCACTCGCACCTCTTCCATATACAAACGCATTGGTAGGTTCACAAAATCTCCAATTACTGGTGACTATATCACGTCTGACCCATCGTCGTACTTCTTTCCAAATATGCAACAAAAATTTCTTATTACTAAAACACCATCATGCAAGAACAATAAAGATCATCATTAATAAGAAAAAGTCTTGAGGACTAACCATTCCTACATAACTTGTCTAGGAACATTCAAAGAATATCTTCCCAGGTAATGGTAGAGCTATTACAAATTTCAATATATTAGAAAAAACAATTCGAGGTCAGTGTTTCCCTATTCCATATTTGGACACTTTTTTGAAATCGGGTTCCCAGATTGATGACCTCATCACTGTGTTTAAAATTTTTCGTGACTTACAAACAGTGCCAGGAGTTCTGCGATATACAATTTTTCCACTGGAATGGCCTGTCACGATCCCAATTGTCCGCTTCTTTTTTTTCTTTCTATTGTTTATGGATTTGAATGTAATTTGCAAAACGTTCCTGGATTCACAGATTGGAAGATTCTTATATTTATCTATATCTACACATCATGGGCCCAACTGACCTCAGTCCCTTTCATTACTTAGCCAATTATCTGACCACCGGGTCTCGGGTTTGCGGTATCCAACACTTTTGTCCCCTATTACATCATATACATCTTGCACCCAAAGAATTGTGACTTGCAATTTATGATTTTACAAGTAATAATTCACTAGGGGTTTGAAACGATTGGCATTAATAAACGAATAGTAGATGTTCTACTGTGATATACTTAGCCCTTTTTCCCTTTCCATATTCCCCTCTATTATCTCTTTATGGTTATATACTTAATTGCCTTTCTATGGTCATGGGTTCTAGCGTTGGTGGGCTGACATATATTCATCTCCATCAATATCCTCACATGATGAATCTGACCTACCGTTGTTCCTTTCCATACTTATCCAATTTTATGGTCGCGCTTGTCGGGTTGGTGATTTAGAACTCTACTTCTTCTTGTTCTATGATATACATATTGCACTCAAAACTTTTGTGAACTACAATTCCACCGTGGATTCCTCGAACTCACAAACTTCACTCTACCAAGCGTCACAAATGTTTCAAACTATATGTCGTTGCCTTCCATCTCCATTGACTTCGTGTGCTTCCTAACATACATTAATTATGGTATTTCTAGTGACAACTGAAAACACTAGTACCAAAACATTGGCACCTAGATGTCTTCCATATACAAATTGATTGTCGGGCCACTATTCCTTTCCATACATAGACAATTTTATGACCGCAATTGCCGAGTTGGCATTTTCGAACTCTGCTACTTCTTGTTCCATGATATACATTTTGTACTCAAAACTTCCATGATCTACGATTCCACCAGAGACTCCTCCAACTCTCAATATTCACTCTACCAAGCCTCATAAATGTTTCAAAGTATCTTTTGCTGCCTTCCATCCCCATTGGCTTCGTGTCCTTCCTAATATACATTAATTATGGTCTTACTAGTGACAACTAAACACAATGGTACAAAAACAAATTGGCACCCAGACGTCCGCCATATACAAATTGATTGTTTAAATTCGACATCGTCACCTCTTCTGTGTTATAGATTATGCATTCAAATGTTGTGAGTGAAAAAAATTGACCGTCGGGGCCTCATGTCTTCTAGGGAGACCTTTTCACCATATTTTGGATCTTAGTGTTGGCGGGTTGACAAAATCTCCAATTCCTAGACACTGCTTCATGTTCCAACCATCCTCGTACTTCTTTACAAATATGCAACACCAAAGGTTTAATACTAAAACACTACCATGCAACAACTGTAAATATCATCATTAATATGAACAAATCTGGAGGTCTAACCATCCCTACAGAACTTGTCCAGAAACATGCAAAGAAGATATTCCATTACAAATTTCAATATATTAGCAAAAACAAGTCTGGCCCAACATTTTCCTATTCAATACTTGGACACTTTTTTTATTTCAGATTCATGGATTATGGCCTCAAATTTTTGTTTTGAATCTCCCACGACTTTCAAACAGTGACAAGAGTTCCGCGATATGCAATTTTTTCGTTGGAATGCCCCATCACAATCCCAGTCGTCCATTGTTCATTTCAATACTTAGCCCCAGGTTTGTTTTATCTCCATATAATTGTACATGTGTGTTGTATCGAGTCTACCCTGCCCTTTCCCTGTTTCATACTTAGACATTTTTTCGATTGCGGGTTGTCAGACTGGCCGACTCAGCATTGTGTTTCCAATGTTCAACGACTAGCAAAGAATACCCGCAATTCCACGATATACAATTTGTCCACAGGAATGCTTCATCATGCCCTCTTCCATGTTACATGTTCTGCAGTCAACACTCCCGAGAAATACAATTTGACCCTTAGCAAAAACAAGTCCGACCAATATTTTCCCTATTCAATGCTTGGACACTTTTTTGATTGTCGTTTCCTGGATTGATGGCCTCAAAATTGTGTTTCGAATCTCTTTCTACTTACAAACAATGCCCAAAGTTCCACTATATACACTTTGTCCACTGGAATGTTGCATCACAAACCCATTTGTCTGTCATTTGTTTCAATACTTAGCCCCAAGATGGTTGTTTATCCATTGCATTGTACATGTGTTATGTATCGATTCTACCCTACCCTTTCCATGTTTCATACCTAGACATGTTGTCTATTGTGGGTTTCCAGACTGGTGGGCTCAGGATTGTGTTTCCAATGTTCCACGACTAGCAAACAGTACCCACAATTCCATGATATACAATTTGTGCATAGGAATGCATCACCATGCCCTCTTCCATGTTACATGAATGCCCCCTCATGAACCCATCCATCCGTCGTTCGTTTCAATACTTAGGCCTAGATTGGTTGTATCTCCATTGCATTGTACATGTGTTTTGTATCGACTCTGCCTTTCCCTTTCCCTATTTCCTACTTATAATTTTTTTCCATTGCGGGTTGCTGGACTGCTAGGCTCAGGATTGTGTTTCCAATGTTCCACGACTAGAAAACATTACCCACAATTCTGCAATATACAATTTGTGCGTTGGCATGCATCATTGTGCCCTCTTCCATGTTACATGTTCTATAGTCAACACTCCTGAGATATACAATTTGACCACAGACCCTCCACTTCTGTTGGTTGTATATTGTAGCCCTATTACAAAGCCTCTTCAAATACATTAGATAATTAGTGATTCCTTACTTGTTGTTCCCTGTCACCGGCCCCTTCTTGCTCTCTGAAAATGCAATTCACAAGATTAAATGCTAGCACTTCGTCATGCATGAACCTTAAACATGCCATTAATGAGAGAAAGGATATGACATACAAATTGACCTCTAGACTCCCATATCATCCCCTCTTCTGTGGTACACATTCTTCATTCACAAACTTCCGCTATATACAATTTGACCTTCGGGAAGTCATGTCTCTTGGAGAACCATTGTCACCCTGATTATGAAGCCCTTTCGATGGCTTTCCATATTTTCTGATTTCATGGAATCTCTTTCGTAGTACCTTGGGTTGGTGGGTTAACAAAATCTCCACTTCTTAGTCACTATTTACTGTACCCAACCAAGGTTCAATGGGATATATATTACAAGTTTCAATATATTGGAGAAAATGAATCTACCGAATCGTTTCTCTATTCCATACTTGAGCCACTTTTTTGATTATGGGTTCAGGATTGGCGGCTCACGTTTGCACATCCATTGTTTTGTGTCTTGCAAACATTACCTGCAGTTTTGAGATTTTCAAATAGACCTCTGAATTGTCCTATCATTCCCTCTTCGATACATACAATCTGACCCTCATGCTCTCACCTCCAATGGTTGTCCCTTGTAACCCTGTTATGAAGCCTGCCCAACTGCTTTTGATAATTAGACACTGCTTGATTTCTCTTTCCCGTCCCAACAAACTTCATACTTGTTTATTAATATGCATTTAGTAACCTTTCATGCCAACATATAAACATACAAGAACCGTCAACATTTTTATTAATGAGTGAAAAACTCGAGGAGATATCCGATTAATATGCAGAGTTATCTTATCCCTTCCAATTGTTCATCTCAAACACAAGTCGCCACGTTAAACCGTTCAGGAAATCTCCAATTCTTAATTGCTCATTTTCGTGTCCGTCATGTTTGCACTTCTATTTATGAAATTACTAGTCTTTAATGCTAACAGTGTATCATGCAATAGCCATCGAAATTGTCATTAATGAGAAAAATTCTTGAGGAAATATCCCATTCAGACACATTGGACCAAGCTTTGCGCATCCTTATATTATCCCTTCCAACTCTTCATTTTAAACATTGTCTTGAGAAAAAAAATGTTCTTGTAAACTTATGGAAGTAGGTCGACAATAGTTTTGTTGAGATACAGTCAATATATTTGGACGGCAGGACCACAAATTCCAGTGGTCCAGGGCATACTCTTACTATTCATCCCTTTCCACCCAAAACAAAGTGATTTGGACCTGTGGAATTGCTCGTGCAGGCTACGTCCTTGAGGTTTTTGATTGTAAGGAGATGGTCTCTTGATTATAAGGAGATGGTCCTAAGCCAAAGAATAATTCTGTTGCACAACCATTCTTTTGTTTCTTTGTCACCTCAAGTTTTTCGCAAGATGTTAAAATTGTCGGAGCCAACATTAACCTTCATAGGACAAGACTACAAAAAGTTCCTATAAAAACATGATAATGGGTTGGACATATTACCCCAGTTCCTAGAATACCTGACAACAGTTCTTGAAGATATTAAACGAAGTTTTATGTAAGTTCCTTTAGAAATCCATTCTGAGAAATTGCTTGGTTTTTTACAAGAATAACAGGACAGGAATCCTCGAGAAGTGTTTCCTATATGGTTATTTATATTTTGTACTTCACATTCAACGAACAATTCATTTTTGATTGGGGCAAGCTAATTTCTATTGAAATTTGTTCCCAACTATCACGATTCAAAGAATCGAATAAATTTTATATGTCTTCCTACTTGATTTTCACAATAGTGCATTGCTGCCCTTTTCCAAAACTGTCTCTTTCCAAGAAAATAAACTGTTAATTCGACCCACTAACATTATGGTACCATGCCCTCTGGAGATATAAGGCCTCCCATTGTTTATATGAGGTTTTTAATGACTTTGTCTCAGTTTTGAAAGATTTATTGTTAGGAAAGGATGCTCCCCAGATGTCTGACCAAGCAACGAGGATTTTGAACAAGAAGGGCACACTTGCACAAAAGGAAAATCACAGTGTGCTAATGGTATTTGGGTCCAAGGAAAATCATGCTTTCCTTCCATGGCACATCACATACAAGATGTTTGTTACAAAAATAGCAAGGAAATACAAATACTGGTTTCATTTTTTCCATGACAAGAAAACACATAAGTTCATTGCTCTGCCCTGGAAAGTTGGGGACTTCATGTGCATAAAGGTCAAGAACATTGACGAATTCGTAGGAAATTTCAAGAACTTGAACCTCACATATGCTGAAAATCTAAAAGGGTGCATCCCTAATGGGATTTTTCAAGAACATTTACTATCAGTTGGCTTTAACTGCTCTTTTATCAATAGATGCATGGAGGAAGACAAAGACAATGAAAAAAACAATCCTTCTAACGAATGCGAGGTAAAGACATTGCAAAGCGTGACTAAGTTGTATAGACAACAGGGGAAAGTATCCGGTGACAAGAGTGTCCGGTCCCCCACCAACACTCCCAAGACAACAATATCACGAAGCATCGCTTCAAGGACCCACCCCAGTAAGAAAGCAACCCATAAATCTTCAAAGAGAGGAGGAGATAAGAACCCTCCTCATACAAAAATTGATAGTTCTCACAAAGTTCCCCTGATGAAGAAAAGAAAAAACATTGTAGGGCAGGGGGACGAACTCGAAATTGAGAGTGAGAAAATGCAAGTTGAAGTTGAAATTGAAAACATACACAAAATTGTCCTGTCCGAAGACACCGTGCACCATAGTTCCTCAATGGAAATAGTTGAGATTGAAATTTTTTACGAAGATGAATCCTTTGTATTCCAGAGCATTGTTTTTGATAGCCAATCTAAAAATATCATCATTGAAAAGAGAGATGTAACAAATAAGAAATCCAAATCTCGTATAGAGATTAAATTTAGAAAATGAGGCCATCCCAAATCTCGCTATTTCACCATGTAACCGATGATGCTCTTCATGATTCCATTGGAGGAATTGAACAACCGCGTCAAGGAATTAGAGGAAGATTTCATTGCTACCCCCAAGTTTGCTAGTCCTTTATGTTGTCGCAAGAGTCGACTCTAGGCTGTAGTTGAGCCAAGCCTTAGCACAGTTTATATGAAAAAATAATTTATCACTCAGAACTTGATTTTGGTTGCGTGGAAGTAAATTCCGAGATAACCATGAACAACTTTTGATTAGAAGCTACCCCTTCCTGTTGGAAAATCTTTAATAGGTAGCATATGCTTGTCATTGATGGCAAGTACAACAATGATGATGGCAATTACAACAGTGAAGATGACAGGCAAACAGAATACAAAGAAGGATAAAAGCTCAGGAGGAATAGCCTTGAAGAAAATGCGCACAGCAAGAGCTTACAGAGGAAAAGGGAAGAAGAGTCAGTGACCG